>VDFB02113534.1:0-16139 GCA_007258455.2 Sequoia sempervirens
TAAGTTCTTCATCAAGTGGGAGAATGTTGAGATTTGTGACTCAAATTATTGGATTACTCACTTCCTGGAGTAGTTTTGTTTTCCTCCTTCATTGGTCTAAGTTAATTTGTGGGGTTTTGAAAGCTTATAACTAGGTGACATCAAGCTGGTCATGGGATCACTAGCTTTCCTAACTTCAAAACTCTTGTCGTAGGGTTTTGAAGTTTTGTAACCTCTTGACTTAGTGATTGTGAAGGGAAGGTTACTTCCTTTGTTGTTAGTCTGTCACTAGATTTCTTAACTTTATAACTCATGTTGTGGGGTTTGAATGTTTTATAACTCCCAACATGGTGATCTCCTTTGTTGTTGCAACATTCAGGAGATTCCTAACCTCTGATGGAGGTTGTGAAGTTTGAGTTTTAGGTGACAGGGTGATCCTTCTATTGGTATGTCACAGCCTCTAGGAACTTTGTAACCTACATCATGAGGTTTGAAAGTTTAGTTTTTGAGTGATGAAGTGATTACTTTGTCAACATGTCGCAGGGTTTGGGAAAATCCTAACCTCCGACTAGAGGTTGTAAAGTTTGGGTTTCTCCTGGCGACATGATCAGTGGAAGGTGGGACCAGTCTGCGTGGATGGTGACATCAACTATACAGTAGTGACATGGATGTTGCATGAATAATGGGGACCACTTGGGACTCGATAAGGTTTGTGGATCATGATGAAGGCTGACAAGTGGTGATGATGTGGAGGAAAGATGGCATGTGGGTCCATGTGCTTGATGGTTAACTCAGTGACTCATGAGAATGCTAAGCTTGATGGTGTAGATTTGTTTGACTGCTTATCTGATGGCCAAGATTGGATGTTGGATGTTGGCATGTGGCTTGAGGTGAAACCCTAAAGGGGAGCAGTAGTTGAATAGTCTATTAGCAATAGAGAAGAATCTTTTGGGGGTCTATTTGGTATCTCTCTGGGAGCTGAATAGTGGCTACTTGTAATCATTGAGTTGCAGGCCGAAAGGTTGGATGCAATGAAGATTGAGGGAATCTCTCTCAAAGCTCAGAGTAGAGAGCGGTGGCAATGATGTGTGGTAGGTTGAAAGGTTGAGATGTCATGTGGTGTTGGGTGTCGAACAAGCCGATAGGCTAAGGTGTTGGATGTAGGCTGAGAGGCAAGATGCAGAAAATGAGGATGCAAGGTTGGGCACAGGCAGACCAAGGTTACTAGGTGGTCAAGTTCTGAAGGGCCAAGATGCTAGATGAAGGCCAAGTTGTTTAGAATTGCCATGAACCTAGGTGCGGGTTGTGTTACCAGATTGGTTGCGAGACTAGGTAGTTGAGTGAAGATTGTGAACTTGAGAAGCCAAAGGGGTGGGTTGACCAAGAGGCTGGCTAGGAGAGGATCGAGAGGTTGAGAAGATGAATCTGCATTGTATGCTGTGAGGGTGTTGTAATAGTGAGGATTCTGAATGGTTTTTTGTATTCTCTAGATGGACAAGATGTGTAAACTCCTATAAAGGTTGTAAGCCTAAATTGTATTGTAACCATTTTTTTTAATAATGCAATGGCTAGATCTTTTTGAGTGTGGGGTTTTTTACCCATAAGGGTTTTCCCCATTTAAATTTGTGTGTCCATTTATGTTTGTCTTTCATGTTGGTTGATTCTTCAAATTTGAATCTATGCATTTTGTTGGATTTGGTTAATTCTGCATGTGTTTTTCTCAAAAGGACCAATGGGGGAAATGAATTGTACCTGTTTCCACTTTGTGGCATAGTGGTCTATGTCTTTGAGGAAATGTAATGAAAATTAAATTACCAAAGGCACTACTATTCTTATATGTTTCTTCTGAGATGATTGCATATTTTCCCATCATGTGGATGAGTTCCATGAGCTAAGACAGATGACCATGTTAGTTGAGTAGTATAAGCAGAGATTTTATGAGTTTAAGTAGTATGTTGGCAAAGATGATGACGAGGCTATGTTGGTGCAACACTTTATTAGGGGCTTGAATGTTAGTATCAGTGGAGGTGTTCGTTTGTTTGAGCCAAAAACCATGGAGGTGGTTGTAGAGAAGGTTTGGTTAGTAGAGGAGAATTTGGCCATGGAATTAGGTGGTCATACAGGTGTACAGATTGGCCATGCACCTCTAGTTGGTATTTGGTCTCAAAGTGGTCAGTCTTAGGCTATGGGTCCCTCTAAGAGCCATCAAGCACCTGCTAAGGGTGAGCAGCAGCAACACTCCCAGTTGGAACCTAAGAATTTTCAGTCTCAGCATGATAGTAAGTGGTTTTATAAAAAGAAAGATCAAAGATGGTAGTTAGACAAGCATGATCATTTTGATCAGATAGCATAGAGCTCATAGTCTATAGTTAGTGGAGGTAGTTTCCCACAGTCTAGTGCACCCCTAGGTGGTAGAGGATTCAACAGAGGCACGTGATGTTTCTTTTGTGGCCAATAGGGTCACATAGCTAGACAGTGTCTTGAGAAGGGCACAACAGGATATAGTCAAAGACCGACAACCTTAGAACCAATAGTGGGCAATGTAGCAAGTCTCGCAGGGTGTTTGCAGTAGTTGAGAATTACTAAGTTGTGCATTAGGATGCAATCATTGAGACCTCAGGTAGAGGACATGTACTGTTCTTTGGAAACTGTTCGCATCCTGCAGCAACGAGGATTGACCCTTGAGGGGTGAGTTGTGGTCTAGGTGAGGGTCCAGTGAGTGGGATCCTAATGACAAGCCTTCTACTTCTTGGGAGGATGTATCCTGGATGCATGAGTTTTATCCATATCTATTGCAAGCTTCTAGGAGCAAGCCTGGTTCTCGGGGTGAGTATGTAGTGCCCCCCAGTTTCCTTTTTATTTCTAATAATCACTTGTTTATAATTGGACAGTTTGATTGATTATTATATTAAAATAAAGATTATTGAATTAAAAAGGGCAATTTTGATAATTAAAAATAAATTTATTGAAATTAAAATGTATTTTAATAATTTAAATAAATGTTTTAATACATTTGAGGTATTGATAAAATAAATATTATTAATATTTTATTTGGTTTAAATAATTTAAAATTATAATTTAATAAGAAATATAAAAACAAATATATTAATTAATGTGAGGTAAAAATAGAATTAAAAGTAAAAGTTAAAATTAATAGATGAAATATTTTTAAATGGTGGTAGTTAACAATGGATGGGAAATAAAATAAAATAATTAAATTAAAGTGCAGGGAGTAATGGATTGAGGAGTGGTAAATAAATAAGTTAGATTGCTAAAGAAAAGGGGGCTTTTTGCGACTATCCTGCAAACTAATCTTGTTTTCTTCTTGTGAATGATTTTCTTGTTCATGAAAAAGCTTTCTTTCTAGTTTTGGGGGAAATTGGAATTGGTGATTCGGCAGAGTTTGTTGGGGGCTTTTGGAGAAAATTGAAGCTGCAGCTTTGAATTTGTACCCAACAATAATTTTCAGCTTAGTCAATCGAGTTATTTCAGGTTTCATTTTCTTGTAATCTCCTTCACTGTGTTGGAATAAACGTTTCAATTCATATGTTGTTTGAAATTAAAAAAAATTATTGTCCACTTATGTGTTGTGCAATTTAGTGAATTCATTGTCTAGGCAGTTTATCTATATTTAGCACTTTTACTATTATTAAAATTTTGGTGATGCAATGAATTGTTCTTCCTCCCTGTCAGATTTCATTTGTTTGAAAGTGTCTGAAGATGTCTTAAGAAATTATTTTTGAATATTCACATTGTTGAATGGTTACTTTAGGATTTCACCATTTACTGTGGCACCATACACTCCATTTCTTTTATTACTTGATTATTAATGCATGCATATTTATTCAGACTTTCATTTGGGTAAACCCTCTTTTCACTGTGTGTATTGATTTACATTTAGACTTCTCTTGGGCATTCATCATCTTTTGTTTTAAGAAAAGCTAAATTGGTATTTGGCACCACCACTTTGTTATCGTAATCCTTAGATAAGCCTTCGTGTGGTCGAAACTCTCTACACACAAACCATATTCTCTCCTATAGATTTCGATGCGTGTATGCCAAAATATGTATGTTATGTAAAATATTTATTGTTTCCCTTGTATTTCATTTTGGTACCTTTCTCCTCCTTCCCTATGCACTATATTTTGTGTTGAAGCTCTCAAGTTATATTGAAGGTTTTAAATGATATAATTGATGTTATATTTTTGGGTGTTCCATCTATTATAGGCCCATCATTTGGTATTGTGTATTATTTTGATAATTATATGGTAGGCCTCTGATTGGAGCTTGTGCAATCTTTTTACTCCATTCTTTCTTTGACAAGTATTCCTTATGGTCAATATTCGTTGGTTTGTGGAAGGTGAATTCATTCTTTTTCTGCCCTGAAAGTATCAACTAAAATAGGAACTGATGTACACTATGTGCTTTGTTTTCACCATTTGTTCATCTTGCATGCATGGTACCAGGTGCACCCAGCCAGTCTTGGCCGACGGCTAGTTACCCTATTTTACCTCATGCATTTGTAAGTGGTAGTTTCATTTGTAACATATGATTGCAAATTAACAATTATTGTGTGGTAGTCGATACAAAAATAGTGAATGGTTATAAGTGGTATGTACATTAGTTAAGGAAAAAACTCTTTAGTAATGTAGTCATTTAGTTAAGCATGAGTCTCTCAGTTACTTTAATATTCGGTTATGTATGCAAGCAAACACATGCATATGTATATATATATATATATATATGAGTATGTGCCAATTCATGCATTGGATTATGTTTAAGCTTGAACAAAATTTGATATTTCATTGTAATGTAAGTCAAACTATATGTATTATGAATTGAATTCCTTTTAAAATGTATAAGTATGTATATATATACATATATATATTTTTATCTATATTTGTATATGTGTACGTTTTATATGAGTATTTAAATACTACCTTATGAAAATAGAAAGTTTCATATTTCAACAGTAGTTAGCTATATTTTATGCATATATATTTAATTAGATGGCTAAAATATGTATTAAATTAGTGGGGGTTATTTACATGTTTCTATATTAGAAAAGAATATCTCATATTCTAATTAAAAGATTTTTTGTGAATGAAAATTGGTAGTGTTAAGTTTAGGAGGGACGACTATAGTATAAACGAGCATTTAGAATAATGCAAAAATTAGTAGAATGAATGAATTAGATAAATCTTTAAACGATGTATTTATCTTGTAGCTTTATATTGAATGTTGAGTTCCTTGAAAATATGAATTATTGGAATAGGAAGTTATCGTATAATTGGTTATAGAGTACTATAATTGTTGTGGAAATAATGTCTCTCTAAAATTGATATTGTTTGTTTATTAGTTTGGAACATTGTGCTTGGTTTTGAGATCGAAATGTTTGGGGGTATTAATGTTGCTTCCCTAAGTAGAGTATTTTGTGTTTAGGGGATTGGGAGTCTTCCAGAGGCATGGGAGTTTTGTTATTGGTTGAATCATTGTGTTTGAACCTTGAAGTGAGTAATATTATGCTTGTGATGTGTGCATGAGGGTTTTAGCCATGTACCGATTACTTGTTACTACAATTGTGTTTGAGATTGAGATGGTTCATGCCTTGCTCAGGTTAAATATTTTATGGTTTCTCATTCTTTGTACGTGATGGCTTTACCTTGTTGATTTTACTGGGTCACCTAGATGCTAGTAGGGGGAGTGGTTGTCAATGGGGGTCGACACATAAAGTGGCACCAAGATAACCCATGTGGGAGTTCCTTAACTGAGTGATAACTTAAAATGAATTAGGGGGTTGGGTATTCTACGCATTAATCAAGATAAGTGAATGCCATGCCCATTCCTGTAGTGCTTGTTTAGGCCAAGGATGGGTTGAGAAGGCCCGGTTGTCAAGACCAACTTACTTGTCCTCATGAAAGGAAGATTGGTTTTTCATGTGTCATCCTATGGGGCCGACAGCTAGTGAGAGGTTTCCATGGTAACCATAGATGGGGGTCGATAGCTAGTGATAGACTACAAGGGTAACCCATGTCAAGACCATGTGATGACACTCTTCACTTTGCAGACTAGTATTCCTTTGTTTATTATCTCCCTTTGGTATGTGATGTCCTCTGGAAGCAATGCATATTCTTTTGTGATGTGTTTTTTTGTAATGTTAGTTGTTCTTTGATTAGCCTTGTTATGTCAAGTGTGGTCATCTTGTTGTTGTTGTGGGACCAGGTGTTATCTCCTAGCATGGGGGGTGGACCTTTGGGTTACACATGGTCAGGTGGAATGTGTCTTTTACTCGATTGGGTTCCCTTGCTGATTTTTGTGTTCATGGTGACTATTAATGTGGATGTGGACTTCTACACTTGTGCCAGTTTGAGTAGAATATTTTACATGTGCTTGTATGGTATTGAAAACAATTGTAACATGTATTGTAACTTTGATGTATATTCTCTCCAATTGATCATGGGGAAACATTGATGTAATGATGTAATGTTATAATTCATTGATGAACTCTCTCTAGTAATGAGCAATGATAATGATGTACCTTATTTATATGAGATAATGAAATTGACTCTGTATGGTATCTATTGATTTCATGTCATGGTTATTTCATATTGGTTGTTCAATTAAATAAGATAGATTAAATGAAATTCATATTGTTAAATGGAATTTTGTTATGTTAAATGAATCTTGATTAATGAGATGTCAATGATGATTTACTATTCTTTTTAGTTTGGTTAATGGGATTCTAGTAATGTAACCTCAAAACCTTAGAGGACTTAGATTAGAAAACATGTTATAGTATCATCTGCATTCTTAGTGTGTTTCTCTTCAAAAAAAATATTGTTTCATTTTTTTAGTGTTGTAGTGAGTTGTCCTCTATGGTTTCATGGTAGGGTGTTACAATTGTAACCATGATATTGTAACCTCTTATACTTTTACATATATATATAGTTGGCTTATAGCCTTTTATTAAAAAAAAAATTCATCATTTATCACATTTTTGTTCTATGACCAAAATTTATTCTCATTTGGTTTAGAATTATGAGAAGAATAATTGTTATTCTCCTTATAAAACTTCACAATCCCTTTAGTGATAGGGATTTCTTGATGGACAATCCCTTTTCTATCACATCCTCAAATGTGTTAGAACAATGGAGTTTTAAGTGGAACATAACCTCCTTTTTGAGGTTCTCCATGAAAGCTTGGATTGGTTACTTCTCTAGTATATGGAAGGCAAACTTACTAGCTAAGCTTCACCATCTTTGTAAGAATGGTGAGAAAGTCTCACAATATTTCTATTTCTCAATACATAAAAGGATAATTTTTGTATCAATTGATATGTTGTATGAAAAGTGTGTGATGAACTTATCCATTAGTTCACTCCAAGTTTGTATACTTGAAGGTAAGTGTGCAAACCATCTGAGGGATTTTCCTCCTAGAATCCATGAAAAAAGTATAATGAGATATGTATGTTCATGCTCCATGTTGAAAGAGGCTATGTGGAACTCCCATACTTGTTCAACAAGGTCTCCCTTTCCCTTGTATTTATCAAAGTTTGGAATAATAAAGTTTGTAGGAAAGGGGGCCATGAAAATGCTCCTATCGAAAAGGTAAGCACATAGGTCCTCCATCGAGTAGGATTTTTTACTCCAATTTAAATGCATGTTATTCATTTTATTTTTCCATGTCTGTAGCTATTGAGCCATTAGGTCCATGGGTGTTGGTGCCACTAGAACTGATACAGGGGCATCAGGAGCCTCATAAGCACACTTTTTGTTATTTTTTAGTTTAGGTTGTTTTGTGTGTTTTAAAGTTTCCTAAGGTCATTTATGACCATGTGTGATAATGTTAATCCATTTTTCGTGTGTTAGAGGGTCATTGGTTTTAAGATGTAAAAAGTTGCTAAAAGTTATCATGCAACTTTAGCAAGGTGGCAAAAATTAAGAAAATGGTTACATGTAAGCAATAAATAGTTACAACCCATTGGGATTGGTTGTAAATGCATAAAGAAACCATCAAAAGTTGAATAAAGTGTTGGAGAATTGATATTGTAGTTTTAAGTTAATGAAAGCAAGTTTTTTCAGAGGTTTTCTCACCATTCTAGTCTTTTCTTCTTTTTTGTATGCCCTATACAACCCATTTAATGATCTAAAACTAGTTGGAATGTGTGGGAATATGAATCTTGTTTCTTTTGGTTTTTGTTTCATTGAATTTCATTGATTTTTGTGTAAGATATGTCCATTTTGGTGAAGGTTGCCCTATTCTAACAATGTTTTCTAGAATTTGTAGTTTGAAAACATGCTAGTACTGCCATGTATGATATAATACGGACCTACAACCAATTCTAAAATTTTAAGGAATTAGTCTAGTTTCATATGTTTTTGGTTTGAGAAAATTTTATTAATTTTTGAATGATTTATGTTATTTTTGGTGAGAGCAGGTTTGTAGCTGGCCTAAGGTTTCCAATTTTGGGGAAAATGCCATAACTTTAATTTCCACCATTGGATCTTTATGAAAATTGGAGGAAAATTCTGTAATTAGGTTATCTTCAATCTGACCAAAGAAATTGGCTTCATGTTTTGTTTTTTGAATGTTATTAATGACTATTCCTTTCATTTAATAGTGAGGTAGCCTATGGGTTTAGTTGTGTAAGGTTCTAAGAAAGTATACATGGTCGTACTTCCTTAGAACTGTACACAACTAAACCCACATACTGCCTCACTATGAAATGGAAGGAACACGCATTAATAACTTTCACAAAATAAATAATGAAGCCAATTTCTTCAGTGGGATTGAAGATAATCTAATTACAGACTTTTTCTCAAATTTTCATAAAGATCCAATAGTGGAAAATAAAGTTATGGTGTTTTCCCCAAAACTGGAAACCCTAAGCCTGCCACAAACATACTCTCACCAAAAATGGCATAAATCATTCAAAAATTAATCAAATTTTCTCAAACCAAAAGCATATGAAACTATACTCATTCCTTAAACTTTTAGAATTGGTTTCAGGCCTATATTGTACCTGTATGAACCAAGATCCTAATACCTGCAAAACACAACAAACAAACACATTAGAAGATTGAAATGCAAGTTAGAATCTAAGTTCCCCATGAAATCCATTTACAAAGCTTAAATTAGGAAAAGAGATAAAGAACACAATAAGAAAATAGTAAAAGAGGGATTGAATCCTAATTAAATAAGCAAACTCTTGATCCCATGGGGGAATTGGTGACAATTTGATGTGGAAATTGGCCCTTTGCCAACTCCTTTGCATGCTTTGATGATGAATGGTGATGGTGATCAACTTTGTTGAAGATTCAAGGGTTCTCCATGATGAAAAACCTACATAACCTAGCTATGGCTTGATGAAATGGATGAGAATTGCTATGCTTGAGTATTGATTTGAGTATAATAAATTTGCTCAAATTTGTGGATGATAGAATGAGGAATGAAGCCTCTTCTTTATAGAATGATAGGATGGAGAAATTCCCAAAATGAAGCAATGCGGGACTAAGAATCAACCAATGGCAAGATGCCACTTGTTAACATGTGAATGGTTGAGGAATGAACACATTTTTAAGAATGTGCAAAGAGGGGGGAGATTCAAATTCAAAATATGGCTTGTTGGAGGGAGAAGACAAGTCTTAAATGCCAAGTGGGAGACATGTAAGAGACAATGTAAGAGGAGTTAATGCCATGTAAGAGGATAAGACATGTGGGAGGGAAAATTCAAATTTGAAGAATATTCCATCTTGATGCCCTTTTTGAATGAAATTAAATGAAATAATAAATCAAATAAATTGATTTATTGTACAAGTGAGAAAAGCTAGAGGATGTGACATGAATTAGATTAGATTAATTATGATTTGATTAATTTAAGAAAGGACTAGGTGATTTGAACATTTGATTTAGATAAATGAAAATGAGAGGAATGATGATTTTAGACTTAATTAAATAAGATTTGATATATTTAATTAATAGGAGATGATGACTTAATCAGATAAAAAATGATTTATTTAATTAAGAGATGAAATGTGATGAATTTAATTAAATGATTAGTAGAGAGATGAATTAGAATGAACTGGTGTTAGTAAAATCAATATTAGGTGCATGTACATTTTATGTGTCTACATTTTTTCCCTCTTTGAAGTAATGTACTTGTTGTGTTGGTTCAAAGAATAAACTATCTTGATCAAAATTCAAAAATTCTTTGATTTTTTCAGATGCCCCACTACTACCCCAATGAATGAAGAATTACACTGGTATATTGCCCCCTCAAGAGATTAGTTGAAGAGGTTTTATTTGAGGGTTGATCTCTTGACAAAGAGGTTCAAAATTAGTTCAATGCGAATATTTGATGGACAAATTTGATGATGTAGACAGTCATCGGCCATGGGTAGCCTCATGCCTATTTTGATATATTACACATACTTGATCCTGATTTGTACCATGACAATTACATTATTGATGATATAAATGAGATGATTATGATGTTTATATGTAATGGATGATATGGATGCAAATGATATGATATGATGATGCTTTCATGATTACATAAATGGATGATAAATGTATGGTTTATGAGATGCTTAGAATAACCAATCTATATTATGCAATGAAATGAAATGTGAAAGATGATCAATGTTTCTTATATGATATGATATGATATGAAAATGGTTTCCCGGATGCAGGATGGATGCATTAGTGATGATTTATGATTAACTGTCATGGTACCATGTTAGCACAAGGGGAAGTAAAAAGAAATAAGACAATGACAAGAGAATCCAACAAGCCAACTTTAATGATGATGATGATGATGATTTGCTTACCGAGGAGTTGGGATTTTTAAAAAGGCCAATTACCTTATGTTTGATAACACACATAGATGCCTGTAAGCAGCATCAAAGGTATGTAGAAGAACCCGAGGGATGATGTTGTACCCTAGTCGCGATGGAATTTGACTATATTTAGAACTATCAAATTTTGAAAATTTCATAGTTGATTATATTCATGAGTTTCCAAATTAATCCTTACCATAAGCAAAAAATTCTCTCATCATAACATTTCTCCCATATTTTGTCATGTGGTCCAGTAGAATCCATCTAGTCCTTAATATTTTACAATATAATTCATATCAGCCAGAGGTGGTGAGGGTCTCCCCGATCCATAAATCATCCTTACTAATGTGTATCTTTTGTAGTCTATTGGCAAGAGTTCAAGAATGTCATACCGAATATTTCATCTGAAAGCACCTATTGGCAGGACACAATTCATTGTTTCAGTGATAGAAAGATCATATCGGCAAAAAGGTTACCATCAAAATGAGTCACAACGAACTCATATATGTCTTACTAACTGGTGCATGAGGAAACATTTCAGCCAAACTAAAAGTCATCGGAGTGAATTCTTACTGAAAGCATCAAGTCTTGCCGATGAAGCACAAAGGGATTCTATCAAAGGACTATCGGGATGAAGTCATGTAGTCCTTCTGACCCATAAGTCACACCAATAAAGATATACATCAGTGAAAGAAAGGTTATCGACATAAGTTCCTCTGATTATTAAAGTCATACCAATGAGGAGCTTAGGGAAGAGTCTCACCGAACAAAGCATATTGGAATAACAAGTTCGACAAGACAATTAGCATCGATAGGAGTCTTTTCGAATTTCAAAGTCTTACTAATAGAACTTACTTCATCGGTGAGACTAATTTCATTGGCGAGAAATATAAGAGTCACGCCGAAGTATGGTTTCATCAATGAAAATGTGATTGTGTCTTAGCAACCAAAAAATACCACAGGGTGTATCTCGATAAGACACAATGTAATCTATGGAACATCTCCCCGACTTAGAATTGTCACAGTGATACATAAGACTAAAGCAATAACTATCGATGAGACCTCAAATGTTGATGAGACTGTGGAACATTTGAGCGATGTATAGTTTTTAATAATTGGTGAGACCTCAAAGTTTTGGGGAGACTACAGGATGTTTCAGCGAAAGGTTTAATGAATGTTGAAAGAGGTTATCACCCCAGATTTGAAAATGTGTCACTGACAATACATTTGATGTGACAGTATGAGTTTCAAAAAATTACTTCACTAGTGCTTCAAATGACACATTAATGGTGCAACGGAACATAACAGGGAGAATTCAATTGAAAGCATTAGTGTTGAATTGATAATAGAAGAATCAGCAAGGCGAATGAAGAACCATGGCATCCTTCCAGTCTGAAGATCTTGAGCAGAATATAGTAAGTGATTACACCTTAGCTCCTCAAATTTTAACTTCTGTAACTTTGAAGAATGGAGTCCCCTAGCTTAGGAAAATTAAAAAGTAGAAAACATGGTGAAAGTAGTCAACCTAAGGGAAAGAAACAAAAAACTGAAATGGAACATGAGGGCACAAAATGAATATTGAATCAAGACCTCATTGACCAACTTCCTGGCTCTGGACCTAAAGCTAGATGATCTACTAAACTTAGGGCAGAAATAGATAAACTGGGTGATAAATGTAAATTCATAGGGGATGTTTGGACTCAAATAAGGGGATATGAATTGTTCAATTTTCATTATCATTGGAGAAATCATTTTGAACTAGTATGCAATCCATGGAAGCTTAATTTTGGAAAACTTGTGTGCCCTAATGTATTTGTAAATGCAAAATTGATAAAACTATTAGCTGATCATTATGACCCGAAACAAAAAGCTATTTGTGACCCATCTGGAAAACCACAAATACATTTGTCAAAAGAGGCAATAGGGGAGGTTTTTAATTTGGAAGGGTTTTGCAATGAAGAGATCATATGTGAAAAATTGGAGAAGGAGTTCTTGAGAATGGACATGATTTATAAGGGTTGGAGGCTTCCAATTCATAGGATTAAACAGGGTGGCAAACCAGTTCCTTTATAGGATAGTGATGGACCTCCTTATCATGTGGACCTATTTGAACCTTATATGAAATACACTTACTTCTCAGTAGGCTAGGTATTGGGAATGGATGTCCTGGAGTATATGTCAATTGTGCCAATGCTAATTTCAGTAGATATCTAATACCACAATTCTAGGCCATTTGACTATGCCTCGTACATTTTTAGGGGGCTTCACTCAGGATTGATTACAATTAAAAGTGGATCATCTACCTTTCATCTCAAGCATTATTAATTATTGATGCATCTGGTGTTATATTTTGGACATGAGTTGGGACTATGGCCTCTGGAGATGAGGATTTCTCAATTTGATAAAGAAGGTGCAGCATTACCTGTTCAATTGTGGACTGTTGTTTGGGATAGTAGGTTTTCCAATGCTAGTTTTATTCATTTTGAAGAATATTTTGTGAAAACATTGTACAAATTGTACAATCATCCTTGTGATTATTCTTTATCTAAAGAGATAAAGAGATTTCTTCGGCCAAAGGATTTCAATGGGCCAATTGATCATAATTGGGGAGATTGGTATTGCTTGGAGGGAGCTACCATGATTAGAATTTATGGGTTTGAAGATTCCCATTTCATTTGGCCAAAAACAGTCGCAAACATAATTGCATATTTGGAGATTGTTAGACAGATGGATTATTCTAGTGTTATGAATCTTAGTTCCTTTGGGAAGTAGGCTTTCATGCCTGGTACATTATGATTTGGTGATTTCACTGTGTTGGCCAAGGAAGGATACAATTTGATCCTTGATAAATTGCTGTAGTACAATACGAAGAGAGGACCACCCAGAAAGAACATCAACCCAGAAGGGTATATTAATTCTGCTAAAATAAAGATAAACTTTAGAGGGTATCAGCATGTGCCCTATCACTTTGATGATATGATCTAGAATTTGGATGATGAAGAAGCAGAGATGGTGGTTGAAAGGTATAATCAAAGGTTGCAGGATGCAGAGTTGTTGTCTTCTGGGGAGGAAGCATCCAACGATAATATGCCACAAAGTCAACCAAGTAAAGTATCTATATTAAGAACTCAGCATTATATTTTCCCAACCACGGAGTTGAGTATTGAAGAGAATGAAGAAGCGGATGCAAGGAATATAGAATACAGATCATTTGTATCAGATGATGAATTTGTTAATTCCCCAGAATTTAAAGCATTTTTGTATAAACAAAAAGGAAAAGAAATAAGGGAAAAGGTTGATAATGTTACTGTAGGAAATGAAGAGCAATTGTTGAATGAATTAACGAGGTGTGTAGATGAGGAGATGATAGATATGACCCCTAAAAAAAGGGGAGAAAAATGTTGGAAAATGCTGGTGTCATGATCTTTCCCGGGCTAGATCTCAATTCTGCACTTGTCTTTGATAGTTTCTTAAAGGACAGTAATGCTACACACAATCTAGATCAAGAAAAGGTAACAGAAGTGTATGCGGGATCCAAATACAATACAGATGAAGGATCATTAATGATTTGGGCCTTATATCCACCCCATAGGAAATCAATAGTTATTGATACTGAAAAGGCATTCGGGCATGTTATGAATTTAAAAGTTGGAAAAGCTGATGCTGTGGCTACCGCATAAATTGGAATTAATGTTGCAAAACTAAACAAAGCACAAATTCAAATGTTGATTAAGCAGAGAGAGATGTACAAAACAAATAACGAAAGGATGTTGAGAGAAAATGACCGCCTAAAAGATTTGGTAGGTATTACGATGAATTCAACCAAGATTCTTACTCAAGGTGAAAACTCTTAGTCAAGAGATCATTGGGAAGGATCAAGTGCTTACTCCCAAAGAAAACATGATGCAATTGTAGCAATAATCAAGAAAAGGCAGGACAATTTAACGTCTTGGTTGAATAAACTTTGGGGAAAATATTCACATACCCTTGTTGCATTAAAAGAACATAAAAGGATGGATGGACAGATTATGGAGAAGTTTCAAGAAACAAACCAGAGAGATGTTTCTAACAGTGCAACAATTGAAGCTATAAATCATATTATAAATAAACATCAAAACTTCTACGAAGAATTGCAAGGGGATGAACAGGGATTGATAAATGCTTCCAAGAAAACATTGATTAGATTCTCTAATGATAAAGGGGAACTTATAGAAATGACTAGATGGAAACGTGAGAGTGAGTCAATAATAAATGAAATCCTGAAGATAGCTACTGTGGAAGATACAACGTTGGAGGCAGTGAGCAAGTAGAATGAGAAGATGATAAATATGGAAATCACAATCTGGAACACAGTTGGAGATACGGATACGTACGAGCGCCAGGATTATTTGAATCACCTTTCAAAGACTCATTTATGGCTAAACATAGCCTGATTATCTTTTAATATATTTTTTATGTAAGCATATGACATTTATGAAAAGATGTGTCCTTTCGAGTATTTGATGTATAAATACCTATTTCGGTAGCAAAACAGGGATATAGATAGAATATCAAAGATTGAAAATAGAATAGGAAAATACAATAGAATACAATGTTTTATGAATATGAGACTATGATGTACACTTAATATTTTTGAGATATCAATGGAAATCAATTAATGTGGTGCAATATTTCTAGTATCAGTTTTTTATTTGTGTTCATTGAAAGTATTATTGAAGTTGTCTCCATGTTGGTGTTTTCTGGCTATTTAAATTGATATAACAAGTTTATATTCAGTTTATCAATGCACATTTGTTGTATCTGTATGGCCGATTGATTGATTCTTTCAAGTAAAAATCAAATTCTTTTAGTTGATCATAGTGATCAGAGAATGTCATTTGGATCATTAAGGAGAACTTGGTAGTCATAACCTAGCATGTTTATACAAGTTATAAACTAAATTATATGCTGAACAACTTGAATATTTTCTAGAAAGAAGTACTCATTTTAGATTTCTCTTGACCCTGCATGCCCAATAAGGTAGTAGTCTGTACATTTTCATCATTTGATTTCATTATTTTTTTACATTTGTTAACTGAACATATTAGGAGGTTATAGTTTTAATATTGCTATACAATTTATACCAAATCAAGCTTCATTTGCCCACTCCCATCTGCCATTGTGGGAAAAACATTTTAAAAGAGATAAGCACAAGTCAAGTCTTTCCCACTCATATAAGTTCACCTACTTAGGTCTATTAACACTTTAAGAGTAGAAGGTCTAAGCCATTTGACCTTCTCTGTTACCCTGAAACATATCAAGAGATTGGCAACCTCTTGAGGT
>VDFB02113536.1:0-165944 GCA_007258455.2 Sequoia sempervirens
ACTCTCCCTCAAAACATAGTGTAGAGCATCTGAAGCTATTACAAAGTGTCGGTGCAAGTGGACATCCTTGCCTTATGGATCTCTCAAGGGAGATTTCTTGAGTAACAACCTCATTGACCTCTACCTGAGCAGTTGCATCTTGAAAGAGGGTTTTGACCATATGACAAAAGGAATCAGGAAAGCCAAAGGCCTTCAAAAGAAGGAGCACATAATCCCACTCAATTCTATCATATGCCTTCTCAAAGTCCAGTAACAACATTGTTGCATCCTGTCCTGTTAGTTTTGCCCAATTCATTGCCTCCTAGCTGGTAATCAGGTTTTCTAGTATGTATCTTCCCTTAATAAAACCTATCTATGTGGAGTTTATGATAGAGAGAAGGATGAGTGTCACCCTATCCGCTAATATCTTAGCCAAAATCTTATAAGAGACATTGAGCAGAGTGATGGATTTCCAGTTTTTAACTAGAGTTCTATCTCCCTCCTTTGGAATTAGTTTAATTATCCCTTTATTGATCTTACTGCCTAGTGTGCTTCTTTCAAAGGCTTCCTTGTAAACAAGGAATAGGTCTTCACACACCCAGTCCAAAAATGTTTTGTAAAATTCTGTAGGGAGGCCATCTGCCTTTCGAGACTTGTCATCTTTGAGTGAGAGAATGGCCTTTCTAACCTCCTCTTGTGATATCTCTTTCCCCAATTCCCCTACCATTTCTTCATTGACCTTAATTGGGATAACTCTCTCAATGTGTTCCCTTGCCTTGGTATTAGCCTCCATCCTCCCCTCTGAGGAGAAGAGGCTCTATTGAATTGAAAAAACTGCTCTCTTATCTCTTCTTGATTGACCAAAGTGGTGTCATTTACAGTGATTTGGTCTATTTGTTCCCTAGCTTGCTTCTCCTTAATATATCTAAAGAAAAATTTTGTGCCTTTAGCACCATTCTCTAGCCAGTTCATTTTAGCTCTTACTCCTAGACCCTGAATCTTGTGATTCTGAAGCTTCCTTAGACTGTTTTTGGCCATAACCAACCTGCTTGTGAGTCTTTCATCCATAGGATTTGCTTGCAAATCAATTTCTGCTTGGAGAACTTTATCTTGGAGGAGAGTCTCCCTTCGGTTATCTTTGGCTCTCTTTTTCCCAATTGTTTGAAACAAAACTTTCTAGCCCTCTATATTCAATGACCATCTATCAATGGGGGATAGATTTAGGTACATCCACTTGATAAGCTTGAGGGACAGTATGGCACTTTTACAATCATTGTCCTTAAGGAGGTTGGTATTGAGGCAAAAACCATTGCAGTTGCCAGCAGGTTTTGGCACTCCCTCTTTGAAGTAGAACTTAGCCCTTATTGGGCGGTGATTCGACAGGGAGTAAGGAGACACTTCAACCTTACACCCCTCTTTCACTGTGGAGGCCAAGAAGAATGCTTTGCTTATATAGAACCTGTTAAGTCTACAGTAGATTCTCCTACCACATTTTTGAGAATTGCACCATGTAAACGAAATGGCTTGGTTGTATTTCTTTTGTCCTTCAATAGGATCTTCAATCTTTAGTTTGGACTACATTCTTTGCCAATAAAATCTCTCATTCCTTTCTAGTCAAAGCCTGATCCACCCCATTTTTCTTCCTCTCTCTCTACAAAATTGAAGTCTCCTCCAATGAACTAGGGGATATCTTGACCAATTCCAAAGTAGGATCCTGTCCTTATAGTCATTAGGGGCATAAACTAAGTAGATCCCAAAGCAGCTTTCTTTTTTGTTAATAATCACCTAGACAACCCAGTTGCAAGGGGAGGTCCCAAAGCTATCCACATGATGTGACCAATTATTTGCCATCTGAATTACAGCTCCCCCTTTGCCCTTTTCATGCTTAGTAGCAAATTGAGTTGCTTCTTTCCATATCACCCTCAGACTAGTTTCTAGGGTGAAACCAGTGGCTTTAACCTCTTGTAATAGTACAAAATATTTTTCAAGAGCTTCTTTTGTGCTATGAATCTTCTTACCACATGTTTTCTATTAGGGGTTTCAAGTCCCCTTACATTCCAGGAAATGCAATTGACATCCATTAAGATTGTTCATTGGGTGGGGGCCCCTTATCACATTTGAAGTTATCAAAACATTTAGGGAGTCTATTTTTTTCTTCCACCCTTTTTGCATTAGGAGGTAGGATCCCACTGAGTTTCTTTCTTTTGTCCTTTTGAAGCTGGTTGGAATCTTTATCCGGAAGGGGTTTGCCAACCTCTAGTCCTTTCTTCTTCCTATACCTCTGGGTCTTTTTTACTATGACCTCCATGTGGATCTCTTCTCCATCGATGGTCTCCTTAGTAGAGAGAAGCCCTAGGTCATCTGTAGAATCCATGCCTGACTGTGATGCAAACCCATCATAACTCACCACTCCACCAAGGGGATTGAAGGGATTCACTGTCAGGTTAGGGACCACAATTTCATGAACCTTTTCATTCCCATTTACAAAGGATACAATATTGAAGGTGATAGAATTATCCAATCTGTCCTCCAGGCCATCAAGGTGGATGTCCTCAAGATCAACATCAGTTCCTTCCATAGGTATTTCCTCTCTATCCACATCCCGATATTGAGGACATCCCCTAGTGTCCAGGATTTCATTTTCAGCTCTAGGAGTATGCATTGCCATCTCCCCACTTATTTCCAAGGGGAAGCCTTTAGGTTGAGAATCCACTGCATTATTCTCCTTAAAGTATTTAGAGTTGAAGGAGTACATCTCTTTAGCTGGTTTAGGGTTACTTTCTTTAGGTTCTTTATTTTTCCTTATTTTCTGTAAGACCCAGCTGTTGAGCATTTAGTTTGACAATGTATATCGATTTATCGATATTATTACTTTCTTTAGGTTCTTTAGTTTGCCTTATTTTCTGTAGGGCCAACTGTTGGGCATTTAGTTTGACAATGTTTACCAATTTATCTGATCTTATTAAATGGCCAGATTCAGAGTCTTCCTTTCCTTTCTTGAGTTCTTCATTCTCTACATTTTCCTTCATTATACTGTTGTCTATTTCATGTACTAGAGAGGTCAGGCTATCATCAACACTTGTTGCATCTTTATTGGCTTTAATTGCTTCTACATTCTCCATCTGCAAAGAGTTACTTCTTTTCTTATTATTGGTCTTAGGGTTCGAGGGGGAATACCTCTCATCAAGTTGCTGCGGAGTAGGACAACTTTCCATAGTTCCCTCCACCTTATTTTCATCTCCATCCTCCTGCCCATCAATTGTAGAGGGCTTCTTTTTATTCTTAACGCCTCCGCCAAAGGCGGTTTTAGTGTTGGTTTTACTTCTTATTAATGGGCAGTTTCTTTTGATGTGGCCTTCGCACCTGCACAAGTAGCAGGCATTCAACCCTCCCAAGGTTTCTAGATCACAACAAACATTGCTAGTTTTCAATTTAATCTCCAAGACCTTTGGCAATTCTACACTTGGGGATAAGGATACCAACACCCACACATGAGAGTGTGGGAGAGGGGTTTTGGTATCATCGATATTTAAGACATTTCCATATGGTTCCAATAGAAGCGGAACAAATTTCTAGAGATGGGGAGGAACATGTTTGATAACTAGTCATCTAGGGCTAGAGAGGGCCAGGACTTCCTCTTTCAATGCATTAGGAATCCATGCCAAGGCACGAAAGACAACCATCCCGACATTTCAAAATTGTTTCTTTATTACCTCCACTTGAGAATTATGATTATTAGAAAAGATGACATATAATCCCTTCTGCACCATGCGATAGTAATAAAATTGCAACCCTAGCTTCTTTTCTCAAATATTATGAAACCACTCTTCCATATACTTCCTTGCCGGAACCCTATTGGGATTTGCAGCAACAAAAAAATAGCAGTTTTCAACAACCTAGCATCCTCTTCTACAATTGCCTCATCTAGAGTTTCATTAGGAATTAAGACAGCGTTCAACAAAGGAGATGAGTGATGCTTACCTTGTTCCTCTCTTCCATTTTCTTGCCCTTCGTCGACTCCCTCGAGCATAAATTTGGCACCTTGTGGCAGTCGATTTTTTTCACTAGCAACAATGTCTCAAAATGACTTAGGAGCCACATTGTTGGCATTTGATTTGGGAGATTCATTAATGAATCCATTCGGGGGATCCGTATCCTCGCCCATAAATTCAAATTAACATTGCAAGAGCCACACATGCAGTCTCTCATAGGCAGATCGGCCAGCACGATACCCCTGTCACAGCCACCGTGAACGGATTTAAATAAAAATACCACCCGACACAAGGTGGAAATGCCATACACCATAAAGAATGATGAACAATCGCGGAGAAGGGCCGAGCCTCCTCCACAGGTTGTGGGCAAACCCCACCACCAAAACCCTCACATGCACACTAGTCCTTTTGTAGAGCAAAAAAACCAGTTCGGGATGTCTAAATTTCTTTACACAAATTATTTGTATACATAGCTTCACAATGATGGATGATTTTTAATTTAATGGAAATCTAATTTGTTTTTTTGTGCTTAGGCTGGACTGTTTTGTTTGCTTCAAGTTCTTGTCCTTGCTTTCGCTAAATTTTGCTCAACTTGGCTGCTTGGCTCAAAACTGAGCTAGATGTAGGCATGGAAGCATTAAGATGTGATATATTACTATATTTCTTCAATGTGGCATATTTAAATGAATATGAATAAAATAACAGTTTGTATTTAGGCTTGTACATCTTTAAGTTTATTAAATAATTGGCACTTTATTTATTCGAAAGCTTATTCAATAATCTAAACTTCTATTTTGACCAAAGGTAATTAATTCTTAAAAGCCCCCTTTTTTTATAAATTTTTACTACATATTAGCAAAGCGTTTTTTGCTTTAGAATACCATTGACTTGCTCAGGCATACAGTTGGTCAGGAAAGAGCTTTCCAATCATTGATCTTTTCTAAAATCCATTGCCTACAAATATTTTTGCTTCCTCTCTAGTATGTGCCAAATGCTATCCTTCAAGCGTTCTCAAATTCCTATCTGCTATGTTGATTGAGATTCATCTATTAGTTCAAAATTCTATGTTGATTGAGAATCATCTACTAGCTCAAAATTCTTCTCTATCATTTACTTTAAATCTTTTACTGCTTTTAGCCTTTATAATGTACTTGCAATGTTAGCAAGTGCAACTACACAAGGTTAAGATCAATGGAAGCTCTTGCACACCCAAAAAATGGAACGTACTTGCACATCTAAAAAGTAATGAAGGAAATACTTACCCAATAGATGTGAATACATCACATATAGTTGTATTGCTTGGAAAATAGAATTGATTACATAGAGAGAGGTAAACTCTTATCTATAATGAAGTGAGGGTGGTCTCACACAAGCTACCAATATAACAATTTTAATGAGGCACAATGGACCCAGCTATCCGTGATCTCTAGAATTATCTATTTATTGAGGGTATTCTACATATCACAATGACTTTCCTTGTTATGTTATAAACTAATACGTTAGAAAATATATGAGCTTTAAATACAAAATAACCTGTGTTACATGAGGATGTGTCCCCTCTCCTCAAACCCTCGTTCTCGTCCTTTGAGGCATTTCAAAAACAATAGGATGCCTCTTGGCCATCCCCTCAACTGAGAAATTTCAAAAATGTTTCGGAAACACATCCCTATAATTGGGGATGATTGGAAATGCATAAGGGATGCCTTGCTGTCCATGAGGTGGCTATGGACATCTTAAACCTCTCTCAACCATCCTAGGAAAGGCTAGCCATCCCCTATGGAAAGTAGATTTAGTTTAACGTTTAAAAAAAAACGACACTTGGTGAATTTTTATTGTGTTTAAAAGGGGTGTGGGGGTCCTACAAATCCCGACTGCCCTTGAGGCGGGCAGGGACATATCAAAACTCTTTCAACCATCTTAGAAAAGGGTAGGCATCCCCTATGGAAAATAGATTCAATTTAACGTTTAAAAAAAGGTGCTTGGTGAATTTTTATTGTGTTTAAAAGGGGTGTGAGGGTCCTATGAACCCTCCCACGCCCCTTATTTGTCTTAGTATACAAAATAACAATTGAAAACTTCAAAACATTCATTATGTTTAATAATTTTACTAACATTGATTATGTGTTGGAGGTTGCGTGCCATTGTTGTTGGAGACATCATTGATCAATATTACACTTACAAGGATAGGGGTTTGATGGGTCGGGATGCCTCTCCATGCAACTGTAGTGTCATAAATTGTCACCCTTGACAATTTCACACTATGTTTTGCTCCCACCTAAGTGCATGGACCTAATTTTCTAAATGATGCATTCCATGGCCCATTTAAACAATTACCGACAAATTGCAAGTGGAAAACAAATTCATTTATTTAATATTTTGCCCCCAAAACCTTAATTCCCAGAAAATAGGGTTGGGACATAGTCGCCTAAGGCGACTTAGTCCCCCTATTTTGGCTCCAAATTCAAATATGGCGGTGTTGGCATTTTATTATTTGAAATTCAAATGTCCAAAGTTAGCTATTGGGATTTAATTTGTGGGAAATTAGAACAATTGCATATAAATACCTAGTTATTGCATCATTTGAAAACTAAGTGAAATGATCTAGCAACAAGTGAACATTAAAAGCAAGAATTATGTTCAAGAGTAGGTCAAGAGTAGAATTTCAGTTATTTATTGCAGCAATCCAATATCCAAGCATCATGTCAAATCATATGTGATTTTATGCATGTTCATGTTATTATTGTTTGTGAAGGCTAACCCTTTGTAGGTCTCCAAGCAAATCAAGCAAACAACATTCAAGCCTTGAGGAGATTTGTATAACTTCAGTCCTTTAAGGAAGCCATTAAAGGGTGGTGAGTTGCAACCCTTTGTTGATTCATCATTCCTTCTTATCATTTATCCATTTATCATTGACATTGCCATTGTGGAAGTGGAAACACTAACACGGGGTTTGACTAAGGCAAGCCCCTAAATGGCACAACCCTTCCTATCTCTTTGAATGTGTAGGTTTTAGGTCTGAAGAGGATTGGAGGAAGTTTGATGATCAATTGTTCATTGTTGCAATCGAAACCCTACATCCTGACAACTCATGAAAACTTAGTTACAAAAATATCTGACAGTGCAACAAGCAGGAAATGGAAGTTCTGATCTAGCTCTCAAGGATTGTGAAAACAGATCTGAATTTGGTCAACAAGGTCACAGTTGCCCTAGGTGACTTAGTCCTTCAAAATCAACTCCAAATTTATACCACAAGTGCACAGTGTCCTGCTTAGTCTATTTTTATTGTTCGAATTTGTCTGTGACTTTTTGTGTTTGGTGTATTTGCATCAAAACAATAATTTATATCATTAGCCTAGTCATTGTGTTGCATTTCACCCCTAAATTCATCCTAGATTTGGTCAAGAATTGGTTGACTCACCTCCCAGGTTGTAAGCCAATCATATATCTTGTCCAAGTCCAACAAACCCCCACAACCATCCATCATCCGCTGTCTCTATCTAATGAAACAAGGAAAAGGTGTAAAACTCTAAAGAGTGTAAATCTCCCTAAAGGTTTCCTTTTTCCACCATTTCAGTAACATAGCTGAATATGACAAAGAAGTTAGAAACTTAGGACTGAAATATTCAAAGAAGATCGACTAGTTTAGTAGCAACCATTGCACCAAGGTATGTCACTTTGATTGTTTTTGTTTTCTTGTTTTAAATTTTTTTAGCTTGTTAGAGAGGGTTTGTAATCAATTTTAAAATCTTTTCGTTTCAATTTGTTGTTACGTGAAAATACCACAAAATGAGCACTAGGAGGAATGATGACAATGTGAATGTGATAAGATGGGTAGTGAAGAAGTTGAAGTAAACATAATAGATCATTCTTCTCATTCTAAAACTCCAAACGTAGGTACTATTGGAACTCCACAAAACTGTTTCACATGCCCTTGATCCTCTCTTCAAAAATTTGCAAATGGCCCTTTCAACTCCAAAAAACTCTTTCTTCAGTTTGCCACCAATTTAAGCATTAATAAGGGTAAAAATATAGGGGCTAGTAGGCATTGGTTGTGTCATATTTGCAACATTGATTATCATGGGAGCTATAGTAGGGTTACCCATTGTTTATTGGGTGAGTGGACATGTAGTTAGAGTTTGTAAAGATATAACATTGGAACAATAGGTTGAAATGGTAATGTTGGTTGAGGAGAGTGAGGAAAAAATACTTGTACTACTAAGATTAAGAAATGTTCATCCAAAACATTGCAATGGAGTGATGACTATTTTAATGTATCACTTGGAGATAGTTGTGATAGAGGAAAGAGGAAGGCTACTTCTACTTTAGGTGAGAAAAATATAGTGGTAGGGTTAGTGACTTTGCAAAAACGTGAGCAAGCCGATGATTTAGTGGCAATTTTTTTTTATGCTCATGCCATCCTATTTCATTTGCAAAGTCTCCTTATTTCAAAGGTATGTTGAGAGATTTAATGGTAGTTGGACTTGCTTATGTTTCCCTTGGAGAACACAGATTGTGTACCTCCCTCCTCAACAAGAAGTATTCAAAGGCGAAGATATTGATGGAGGAGATGAGATAAACATGGATGAGGATTGGTTGTTTCATTGTCATGAATGGGTGGATTGATATTCAACATATATTATTGTTACATGTCTTACTTGTTCATACTTTCTTAGAGCTATTGATTGCTTTGGGAAATGTAAGGATGCTGATTACTAGTTTTCCATTTTGAAGGAGGCCATGGAGGAGGTTGGCTTTTATAATGTTGTGCAAGTTGTGATAGATTCAACTTGTGTTTGTAAGTTGGTTTGTATAAGATTCCTTGCCAAATTGTTCACCAAATTTGTGTACTTTTCCCAAGGGACATTTTGTCAAACAATTTGTATGTGTCCAATTTCTTTGTTTTTTGTGTTTGGGATCGCTTGTGATATTTGTTCAACTCTTCAAATGTAATTCACAAGTAAAATATAATTCAATGAACACAAAATATAGAAGTCTGGCAACACTTTATTTATTCATTATGGAAAAATCACTATATTTGATAAAGGTGACTGAATTTAAATATTATTTCAGAATACAGGCACACATATTAAAGATTGCTGACTTTTAGATTAATAGTTTCAGCTCGTGCCAATAAGGTATAAAGAAGATCACTCAGCAATTTGTAGAATGGTAGCCAACTAGTCACATAGAGTCCCATGATCAACCTTGAAATTCATATCTCAATTGGTAGATAGAAATGACACTCGGACAATGAACTTTAATCACCCAATCGGTAGTCACTAAGTTCATTGTTTGAAATATACCTCCTGATCAATTAATTCCCCAAAAGAATATTCAAATTCCTCCAAACTAAATCGTAAATACCATATTCTTGAACTTTGGTGGAGGTTTATGTGATATGGTGGCAATTTCGATGATCATGTAGTGGCTTCAAATCTCTATCTGTCCCACGGAATCCTTGAAGTGGCTTTGTTTATTATAGTTGCGTTGGCCAATTAGGAATCTGCAGGTGCTGCGCTGGCAAGTTTAGCCAGGTAGATGATGCAGGGGCATCTTTTGATGCATTTTGGGTCATTTTTGCAAGGTTTTGATTTTGAGTTGTTTTGATGTGTTTTGGGTCAATAAGGTCAATTTGGACCATTCTAGGCCATTTGGGATCCTTTTGAGTCATTTTGGTGATTAGGAGCAAAAAGTTGTAAAAGTTGTCGTGTCAAAGTTGTAAAAAGTTGCAATTTTGGTTTTTGGTAGTTGGAAGTCAGTTTGGCAGTTGTGAATGAATGTAATGGGATAAATATGAAATGTACACACGCAGACCAAGGTTGGAGAAGTGTGGGAATGAAAGAAACTCATTTTTGGTACACTTTTCCTTGCATTTTCCTGTGTAAACAGTCTGTAATCTTCATGGTACGGATTTGTACAGATTGGTACAGCCTAGAAATCAATTGGAGAAGTTGAAGGAACCTTTCCTTTTTCAGATGCTTTTTGTTTCATGAATTTTGTAGAAGTTATAGCCATTTTAGTGTTAACAATTGCAGATTTTTACTGTGAAACAGCAAGAAACTTGCTTGGTACGGATTTGTATGACCTGGTACGGTTGGGGCAAACATTGCAAGAGTTAGGGCTCTATTTTATGGTTCAAATGCTTTTGGTTTGGGTTCATTTGGAGTTAATTTGAATAAGTTATGAACAAAATGGTGTTGACAGTCAATTTTCAGATTGAGGGTTTCCAACAAGTGTAATAAATTCATAACTTTTATTTCACCCGTGGGAAAATTATGAAACTTGGTGAAAAGTTTCTTAAGGCCATTATCCAGATACCCATTAAAGGAAATTGCACCAAACAACTGTATGTGTAAGTTATGCTAACCTGTGTGTGTTCTTTTTAATGAAAACAATCAAGAAACCCTAGCTATTTGAGGGTTCAATAAAACCTATGCTTTGTTGGATTATGATTGGTTGGGAAATCATTAAGATGTGTTGTAAGAGGGTTGAACAGTCCAAGAATATCATGTTTCATGTTGTTTGTTCTTTGTTGAGTGCCAATAGGCTTTAAGAGCAAGTTACCAAGAATGAACAAGAATGCACATTTGCATCATTTGCGTTGAAACCTTGTTTGGAATGTGTCAAGTTTATTGTGAGTAAGTCCTTCCTTTGCATCATTTTTGGTATTAGAGCCAAAAACTCTCCGGGAAATCATCTAATTATTTTGGCTAATGTGGTTTAGTGAGATTTGATGTTTAAAGATAGCTCTCAATAAGAAGAAAGATGGGCAAAGGGCATCCGCATTATTAAATACATTGTTCAAGGTGGCAAAGAAGCTGGCAGAGGAAGAAATGGCAGCCAAGAAAGAAAGCAAGTTGGCAAAGGAAAGATTATTCCATACTACCTGCAAGTCCAAAGGTAAATGCTATCAAGTTGTGATTTCAGATAACTGCATAGATAATATTGTTTTTGAATATGTGGTAGATAAATTGGGTTTGAAAAGAATACAACACCTTGTGCCCTATTTAGTGGGTTGGCTTCAAACAGGTAACTGTACGCGAGCAATGCAAAGTTGAGTTTCAAATAGGCCCTTATAAGGATGAAATAGTTTGTGATATTATGCATTTGGATGTATGTCACATTGTGTTTGGAAGGTTGTGGCATTATAGTAGGATAGCGAAGTAGAACAGGAAAAACAACACATATGAGTTGGACAAAGATGGGAAGAAATATGCATTCGAAGCCTTGAAGGGTGAGTGCACAGGAATTGAAAGCTTGTTGTTAAGTGAGAAGATAGACGTACGATAGTATGAAGCAAAGACAAATGAGGTAACAAATTTTGAAAACATGTGTGAAAAACCAGTTGAAAAAGAAATGGAAGAAATTTCTTTTGAATTTGCTCAAACTAATGAAAGTAGTAGTGACGTTGATGTTGAAGTGGCTGATGTTTAGGAAGAAGAAGAAGAGATAGCAAAAGAAGTTGTAGAGGACTCAAGGATAGTCCAAAGAGAGAAGACAGTCATGGATGATAAGGAGATAGCATGGTTCTCTAGAGAAGAATCGAGAGTTGAGAATGTTGATGTCTAGGAGAACAAAAGAGTGGATGAACAATTCAAAAATACAAATGAATGGTTGAGTAAGGTTGAGGTGAAGCCAAAGATTTTGAAGAAAAATGAAGAGAAAAGAATGTATAGCAAACAAAATGAGGCGGATGAAGAAGTGACATATGAAAACAAAGAATATAATTTCTTTAATATGTTTGTTTCTTGTGCAGGTAAAGAAGACAAAGTGGATGAAAGAGAAAATAAATCTCCAATTGCAGTCAAAGCTAAAGCTAGAGTGAGGAGACAAGCATAAAACCATGGATATATAGTGCCAAGTTGGCCTTGGCTCAAGAAGCATGTTGTTGGACCGAAAAGCACAAGTGAGCCAATTGAAACAAATGTAGTTGAGATCCAACAAAAAGAAAACAATTCATGCATGCAAAGGAACTGGAAGATGAGAAAGAAGATTCATATTTGAGATGGAACTCAAATTTTCTTTCCCCTAGGGAGTATGATGCAGGGGCATCTCTTGATGCATTTTGGGTCATTTTTGCAAAGTTTTGATTTTGAGTTGTTTTGATGTGTTTTGGGTCAATAAGGTCAATTTGGACCATTCTAGGCCATTTGGGATCCTTTTGAGTCATTTTGGTGATTAGGAGTAAAAAGTTGTAAAAGTTGTCATGTCAAAGTTGTAAAAAGTTGTAATTTTGGTTTTTGGTAGTTGGAAGTCGGTTTGGCAGTTGTGAATGAATGTAATGGGATAAATATGAGATGTACACATACAGATCAAGGTTGGAGAAGTGTGGGAATGAAAGAAACTCATTTTTGGCACGATTTTCCTTGCATTTTCTTGTGTAAACAGTCTGTAATCTTCATGGTACGGATCTGTATAGATTGATATGGCCCAAAAATAATTGGAAAAATTGAAGGAACCTTTCCTCTTTCAAATGCTTTTTGTTTCATGAATTTTCATTCTGTTTTGTAGAAGTTATGGCCGTTTTAGTGTTAATAATTGCAGATTTTTACTATGAAACAGCAAGAAACTTGCTTGGTACAGATTTGTACAACCTAGTATGGTTGGGCAGACATTGTAAGAGTTAGGGCTTTGTTTTATGGTTCAAATGCTTTTGGTTTGGGTTCATTTGGAGTTTATTTGAATAAGTTATGAACAAAATGGTGTTGACAGTCAATTTTTAGATCTAGGGTTTCCAGCAAGTGTAACAAATTCATAACTTTTATTTTAATTGTGGGAAAATTATGAAACTTGGTGAAAAGCTTCTTAAGGCCATTATCTAGATACCCATTAAAGGAAATTGCACCAAACAATTGTATATGTAAGTTATGCTAACCTATGTGTGTTCATTTTCATGAAAAAAGTCAAGAAACCCTAGCTATTTGAGGGTTCAATAAAACCTATTCTTTGTTGGATTGTGATTGGTTGGGAAATCATTAAGATGTGTTGTAAGAGGGCTTAACAGTCCAAGAATATCATGTTTCATGTTATTTTTTCTTTGTTGATTGCTAATAGGCTTTAAGAGCAAGTTACCAAGAATGAACAAGAATGCACGTTTGCATCATTTGTGTTGAAACCTTGTTTGGAATGTGTCAAGTTGTAAGTCCTTCCTCTGCATCAGTAGATTACTATCGACCCAACCTAAGGATTACAACGTTGAGGATTTAAGCTGTGGTTAGTGAAGAGGCGGCTACCTTGGACTGGCAGCGCTAGGGAGATATAATCATCGACCCCTTTGAATTAAAATATATTCAACTCCTTTAAACCCTTACTTGCATGAGAACTCTCCAACATGCATCGGTTGGCAATTCAACTATCTTGGTAGGCTACATAAGGCTCTTAACCCCTCATAAATTGTGTCAATTCCTTAGAGTAGAAATAGGGAAGGATAATATGGTTCAAAGCATAAGCTTTAGCAATTAAAATAAATATATATCTTTGTAGTATCCTTGCCACATTCCAACCATGGCTTCCGTTTTTTCATTCTGGAAATCTATTAACTTTGAAATCACACCAAAACTTTGAAATTTGTCTTTGATAAAAGACTTAACAAATTTCCAAAAAATGTCCAACTGATCATTGATGCTCAATGCGAAGCCTGAGTGAATATGCCATTTGATGCTATTGGGTTTTCATCCAATCCACCAAGAAACCCAAGAGTTGTTGGAATATGTTGTCATTGATGTCAAAAGGGGATTAGAGGAGAAGTGTGTTGAAGTGCATATCTTCTGTGCTGAAGTGCATATAATTGTCATTGATGTCAAAAGGGAAAATCAAGCAAAGGAGTTTAATGGCATGATGACAGAAGATGGATGAGAGAGCAATGGTCCTGATGGCTAATTGAGTGGCAGATTCGTGATGGGTTTTTCGAGAGCTTTCTAGAAAGGTATTGAGCAGGGCCAGAGGATGTATAACATGTCCAAAAATGAATTTTGTATTCTCACGGACAAAATTAGGGTTCATTGATTAAACGCTAGAGTTGCAATCATGGCATCCTCAAAATGTTCTATTTTGATGTTGACTTGGTATCGGCAGTTGTCTGTTGCATTAGTTGCAACTTATGTCTTTATAGTCGTGAGGGTGACTGGCCCCTTTGCCTAGAGCTTTAAGGAAATACATTACCATCAGTTTGGCGAAAGTGAATGGAGTCGCGAAGTTCCAAGTTTACTTAACCTATGTCGCGGGGTTCTCAAGTTTCATAACCTCCCAACTTAGCGACTTAGCTAATGGGGTGATAAGGAAGAAGGCTCTCTTTGTTATTGACATGTCGCAGGTTTTCAAAAGTTCACAACCTCCGACAAAGAGGTTCTTTAGTTCAGATTTCTAGTGAATAAGCACTGGAGCGATAAGAAGAAAAGAAGCACTCCATGTGGGACCCAACAATAATGATGATGCAAACACGTGGCATGATGGGATTGAGTAAACGGTAATCCAAATCCTTGTTGTGGATTACGAAGCTGTGACATGGCGATGACGTGGATATGTGACGACAGCATGTGGACCCCACATTGGAATGATGTATTGGGTGCTGTTGTTTTCATCGAAGTGACTTAGTCGTTTCGAAAGGAGTTTCATAGGTTCTCTTTATTGTCGGCATGTCGCGGGTTCTCAGAACTTCTTAACCTTCAACAAGAGGTTCTGAGATTCAAGTTTTTAGCGACTGGGTGATAGGAGTATGATGCCGATTGTGGGACCCGAGTGTGACGATGGTTAATAGATGGCAATGAATGATTGCTCGATATGTCATTCACATCAGTGTTGCGAATGATGTGGCGATGACATGGATGACATGTAGGTTGTGGGCCTGGTTAGATGACATGGCAAGTCATGTATGAAGGAGATCGACAATGGAGATCAAAAGGCTATTGATCCAACGGTGATCATCAGTTGGTGGAGATCGACGGTGCATGATTAAAGGTATTTGATCTGACGACAAAGTTTTAAAGATATGATGATGAACGAGAGCAAATGGATTGTGGCACGAAGAAGATCGACGACCCAGTTTTGAGTACAGTAATCACAAACGGCTAACTCAGTGTGAAGAGGGTTTCGTCTAGTAACCGACACAGAGGAAGGAGTTAATTGGTCTAGCTGCACCAAGCGACCAATTAAATGAAGATTTGATCTTCAAGGCAGCAGAACAAATTTCAAAGGTGATCGAGATTGAATCAAATCAATTGAATAGGAGAACACGTTTAATACATATTTGATTCTAGGGTTTCACAAGTTGCTATTCTTAGCAAACTTTTTGAGACAATTTATTGTTGTGAGGCTCGATGCACAGGTATGGTGTAGAGCAAGATATGTGGTAAACCCTAACAGGTGATTGAGATCAAATTAGATTGGATGAACTGAAGAATGCATTGAATGCATAATCAAATTTTAGGGTTCGACAAAGAGAATAAGGAAAATTTTCTGTAATTGGATTAGATGTGGAATCGTCTTGATGCAGAGGTAGAGTGACAATGAAGATATATGATAGACCCTATCAGATGAATTAATAATGAGCTGGACAGTGGTGTGTGGCTTGAGGAAAAAGTAGCTTGCTGGTGAAGTTTGCAAGCTAAGGAAACCCTAACAAAAGATTTGAGAAGATCTGAACGGTGGTGAGAATCTCAAGGCTGAGATTGCAGATCGGTGGAGTTAAACAAAATGAAGACAATTTGAGAATAGTCGGAAAAGTAGTATTTGTTGTATGTGTGTGAGGTTTGCAAGTGCACAGGGTGCTGAATAGAAGTATGTTCACTGTGCGTGTAGTAGAGGCAGAGAGAGAAGAGAGTGTATAGTGCAGATGTATGAGACACTGCAAAAAGGGAAAGAAGAGTAGAGCAACAAGATAGAATAGTGATTGTTTGATGTGTAGAGGAGAGTGCAGAGCAGAGGGTGTGTGTTGCTGAGAGTGTAGCTTCAGTAGTAAGAAGTGAATTGCAATATGTGCAACTAATAACAGAATATAATGATGCATCTCAGGTTTATGAAGAACCATTTATATGCATATGTGAACTTGTAATCCTTAAGAGGTTGTAGCCTCATTGTACTAAGTTGTAGCTCAGATTAGGGTGTCGTTGCATCCTTGGAGTTGTAACTCCTAAAGCAGCGTGTTGTTGCATCCTTGAAGTGGTTGCTTCTAAATTAGGTAGTTGATGCATCCTTGGGTTGTAGCCCTAAAAGCAATGTAATAGAGATTTGGATTGTGACCCTGGATTTGAGCAGTAGTCTCAAGCAGGCTTTGTCACCATGGTTTTTCACATATCGAGTTTTCCATGTATATCTGGTGTTATGTGATGTTTCTGTGTGCATGCATATTTCTGTATCACATGATTAATAGCTGCACATGAAGGGTTAAAGTAAGTAGTCTACACAAAAGGTTTTAAGAGCTAAATTTTTAATATCTACTGATTCACCCCCCTCGCAGTAGATCATTGTGTTCCAACAAAAGTTTTCGTCCTCAAGCTTCTTGAACTTGTAAACCAAGCTCTCCAATTTCTCCATAATATTTTTCAAAAGATGATAATAATTTCACTTCCACCACCTTTTATTCCACCTTTTATTGAATCCATCATTCTATTTTTGGTAGTAAGGTAGTTCAGCTTTGGTCGTTGGTTTCTCCATCGTTCTTGGAGCTAAGTTTTAATAACTTAGTCATTTCTTAGCATTGCTTTTTGGACCCCGTGCCTAGGTGAATGACTTCAAGTTGTCTAAAGAGGGGACTTTATGTGGATGCCAAAAGTGGAGAATTTAATATTTTTAAAAGGTGATTTATTTGCTAAATTTATTTGGATGCCTAAGAGATGAAGCAATTGTCATCAATTAATATTTAATATTCCTCAAAAAGGTTGGGCATTCCTTTTGGGAAGTTGAAGTGATTCGTCTCCTTTCTTGAAGGTTACAAAGTGATTCAATTTCCAAGAAGAGTCTATTTATTCAAGCCTTGCTCATTCATTCTCATCTTTGGAAATTTTTTATATCGAATTGCTGCTGAAATATTTTTAGAGCTTTGCTTCGAGGAATGCATACTTGTTAGCTTCTTCTTCTAGTCTTCATGCTTGAAAGATAGTACTTAGTTGGACTTATTGAAGACTGTGCTTCACTCAGGTGTGTAGATAGAGCTTCAATTTCTGATTTATAATAGCAGATTGCTGATGTATAATTTGTTATTTCTACTGCTGGAAGTGCTTGGCTGTAGCACGTTTTCATTCATAACTCTTTGGGCGAATTTCTTATGGTTTTGGATATTGGCTCCATGGTTTTCCCTTGCCAAGGCACCCCTTTGCACATAGTTTCAAATTTTTAGAGGGAGTCCTTGAATTTCTAGACCTGGTCGCCTCTTTTTGGTGATTGTACTTTTCCTTGTGGCTGCATTGGGAAGCATGCATAAATAATTCAGGGTCATTTGGTGAAGTTTCTACATTGGTGCATGATCGCCCAGCTCCTAGCTTCCTTATGCATTCAGTTTCATCTTCATTGGAAGTGTTTGGAGGGTGATAAAAACATTTTGGTGAAATTCTATACTGCTAGTTTGATTTTCTGTTACATTTCTTTTACTTATCAGATCTGATATACAGCTGAATGTGCTTAATTTCTGATCATTTCCATGTTATTATAGTTAGGGAATATTTCTCTAATTTTCTGATGTATTTGGTTTCAAAAATACTAAATTGTTGTGCAACTATTGTCAATATTGTAAAGCGGGTTTAGCAGTACTAAACAGCTGTTTTAAATCTGCACTTTAATTTCTTATTTATACTCCCACTGAAGAAGTGGTTGAGATTGTTTTTACTTTCAGCACTTTGTTCTTAATTTCCCCCCCACTGAAAAGTGGTAGTGCAGAATCATGGTTGGCATGCCGCCTCGTTATTTGTTTTACATTTCCACTCCCACTGCATAAGTGGTCGAGTTGTAATTTTCTTTCCACATATGGTTGGCTAGCTGCCTATTGCAAATTGTACTTCCATTCCAGTTTGCTAACGATCCCCTAGCACTGTATGCTCTCACCTCGCCCACATTGGAATCTTGGTGATAAAAAGGTGAAGGGTTACTATTCTTGCTGGTTTATATTTGGAGCTAACGCTAAAAGTGATGGAATTGTGCTAATATTTAAAAAAAAAACATAAGGGGATATTATAATACACCTTCAAAGTAATGCTAAATGTCTCGCTTGATCCTTCCTCCTATTGATCTATTGTTGGATCCAATGGTTCAAAATCCTTCATCAGTCACATTTGTTCACCTGACGAAATCTTGCACTATATGTGCAGAAGGGCTTCTTCCTACTGTTGATTATACTTCAATCCAAGAGCTAATAGTCAAATTTGACCCTACAAAAATTTGAGGGTCTTTGTTTGCCATTTATTTTGAATACATTTACAACATTGTTTCATTTTGGATCCAACAATATACATTATTTTGGCCTTATGAGGACCTTAAAGCATTTTCTTATTGCCTTTAGTGCCAGATAAGATATTTACACCATTGATTCAACTTTTAATCAGACATTGTAAAGGCACATTCACTATAATGCAAATCTTGGCTCTAGCCTATAATTCTTCCCTCAAGAGCTCTAAAGTTTTAATGAACACCATGTTATCCTTGAAGCTTTTGTAGATCTAAAATTGGAGCATGAGTTGAAGGTGTAATGCTATTCATATAATTCTAGGCTGGAGTAAATAAGTGTAATAATAATATTATATTAAAATTACAAAATATTTCTTTTGTAGAATCTGAAGAGTCATTTTGGAGATGAATTGAACAGTCAACCTGGAGATGAAATGAATTGTCATGTTCTGTTGTTAAATATGTACTTCTTAAACACTGTTTTGAATGAATACTATTAGGGTTTGTATTTCAATTTTGTTTCCATTTTTTGCAGTTCATTTCCTGGCCTTACAAAAGGAAAGTACAAACAAGAGATTGAAGCCATCAAGCCATAAAGAATGATTTCAGCTATGAAATATTCACAGTTTAAATAAAATATAATATAAGGAAATAGAATCACTTCCAGATTTAAAAGACAATATTTACAGTGTATGAATCATTTTGTAGCAAGGAAGATCATTTCACATTTCTTAGACTCTCAACTGGTTTTCTCATGCATATTTTATAAATGCTTACATGTAATCTGTACAGTACCATAAGCTATTTAAGCCAATGCTTATGGTCCACAGTTAAATTTAAGTTCTTACACTCATCTCGTATCCAATATACCTAATATTTACATCAAACATGATCATCAAACTCTAATATTGTTTATTCAATTATTTTGAAAATGATCCAAATATATTAAATTAAAGGAGTAAGGTATACAAAAGATCAAATTCATGGTCTAGTAAGATTTGGCAGAGCACCATGACTCAAAACAGGACATCGAAGACATGTTCTCATATAGTCAAAAATAAAAAAAACAAGAACAGCAAGGGGAAGGACATAGTCCTATACAGATCAACTTGACTAAAGTATTTAAAGAGGCTATTCTAAAGAGAGTCGTAATATATCCGAGTGTTAAAACCAAAGGAACTTCAACAAAGGAACACAACAGATTACTTATATGTTTACCTAACTTGGGGTCAAGAGTTTGGTTAGGTTTGATCAAATGGGGTAAAAAGGAGACAAAGTTAGGGGGTGGTTGGTGTAGGGTGAGATTGGGGGCCAACTCATCATCTTCTATGAGCATGGTAGTTTTTCTTTTTTCCAGATTAGACTTTCTCACTATTTTAGCTGCCTTTTCAGCTTGCAACTGCTTGTGAATAGCCCACTTTAGCACAGTCTTGGGTTTTGCATTCCTTGTATACACTGTTTTGATGGATGAGAGAGATTAGAAAGGGAGTCTAAGGATTTTTTTAAGTTTCCAAAGACTTGTGGATTAGGTAGGGGGTTTTTCTGATTTTTATGGAGTGTTATCTTTCATAACACATTTTGTCCTGCATATGTTTAAGGTGAACTGGGTAAATTGCCTAAATAAGCCCTTCTGATTTGGTTGCTGATGTAGTTTGGAGTTGGAAGTATGTATGACTGACAGAATGGAGTGTGATTGCAGCATCAGGAAGGGATGAATGATGTGGTCCAAGGGAATACTGTATATTTGTGATGTCAGGGGGAGTGTTTGATTGCTTATTGAATTTAATCATAGGTTTTTGTGCAGATCTAAGCTTACTAGACAAAGGATATTTCATGCCTTCTCCTATGATGACGTGTCTTTACCTTGGGCTAGTGCCTAGTGGCTGGCCAGAAATTGAATGCCTATAGATGGAGCTCTGGCTGGTCCTTTTTATATTATTTCTTGTGGAATTTTTCCTGATCCCGCAGCTGCCACTATTCATGAGTTTAGTGTGTTGGTGTATCTAATTGTCTGTGCTGGCCACAGTTAGCGAATAAAGATGTATGGCTTCTATCAAGGTCTTGGTGGTGGATGTTCTGAAAACAATTACTATTGTTGGAAATATCTGGAGTGAAACCCTTGTCCTGCCATTGACTGTTTTTGTCTTGCAGATTAACATGTTACTGCTTTTGTCTTGTTGCCTTCGGTCTTTCTTCAATGTTGTTGGGTGCATGAATTCATGAAGGCGAAGATGGAGTGCCTTGGGGTCCAAGGAGGGGAGTTTTATGGAAAGACGCATGTGGTTGGGAAGTGGGTTGCATTTTGTCACTGGGGAGGGGGGAATCGTAAAGGGTTTTAGGGATGTATGGGAAATTGGGAATAGCTTAGGGAGGGGGAGGACTTGGGTGTGATGTGGGGTAAAGAATTTAGCTTTCAAAGAGGGTGAAACAATTAAAAAAGTTTTTTTATATTGTTTATTAATATTTTTATTTTTATATTTATTTGTAATTTAATATATCATATTGAGACACTGGTGGGAACTCAGTATTTTTGCAGGAAATTTTAGGATATCATTGTCACCAATGACCATTATTTCTTGACATTCCCATACTCATTTGTTGATGCTGGGTGCCTTTGCTGGTAGAGGGATGTCTCTAAAGCCTACTAGGGATTCACAATCCTATTATGATTTTTCCTTGGAGACAATAATAGTTTGGACATTTCATTGGTGACTTTTTCAGTGCCATTTCTTGTGTTAGATTCCAATGATAGAGTTAGACCATTATTTCTGCTATATTGCCTCATACAACATCTAACCTCCAGTTGACTTTAGCTTCTAAGTGAGTTTCCTCCTCATTAAGGTTTTGTCATTGAAGCACCTTTGAGATTATGAATTTGCACCCCCCTTTAATATGTTCCAAGAAGAGTTCCAGGTTTTGTGTTAGGAGACCCATATATGGCGAATGTGCTTCTACTACGTTATTAGTTTGAACAATTATGTTTTAGCAGTACCCCACAACCAAGCTTCCTCACTGGTTGCAAATTATGCCTCTAGTTATTCCTTTGTGTTGGTTATTGTGTTCTGACCCTTCAAAATTTAACCTTTATTGTTCTTCCGGGGCTGGGATCTACTGTTACTTTCCTCTGACTTTAAATAATGGTGGGAAGTAATGGAAGGGACCATTCTGTTTGCTAGCAACCCCTAGGTCCATCATATTCAATGATTTGAGTTTTCTTCTTTTGTGGCTATCAAATCCAGAGCTGTTCTTCTAATATTGTGTTGTATAGTTATGATGATGGATTGTTGGTCCCTAGAAGTTTTCGTGAAAACTGGAGAATTCTATTCATTCCAAACATTCCAAATGACAAAGGTGGCAGTAATATCACGCATTGCTCTAATTATGCGCATGCCAATTAATCTGGGACCAACACTTTGTTATGTGTTTCTGGTCTATTTTTGATTTGTGTGGCCAAAAAACCATTTGTCATACTTGTCCATATTGCATTTTGCTAAAGTTCATTGGAAGATAATATACTTAAAGAGTTTTCTTCATGAGAGCAATAGTTGGACCTTGTATGCCTTTTCATTTTAGACTTTTTGCTCCCAAAACAGTCGTGGAGTTGGAGCTAGAGAAAATGTTTGATCGAAATTTCACATTCTCCTAAATATGTTGTGTTTTCTGTCATTGGAAAGTAGTTTTTGCAAGGCTTTTAATTCTGATTTTTATTTTTGTTCATTAGCACATTTATCTTTGGGTCTGCTTCACTGTTGGGTTGACTCATGTGCACCCAATGTAAATGTACACCCCACTTCAACTGGTTTTGGTATGGATCATGTAATCTGCACAAAGCAGATGGGATCACAGAACGTCACAAATGACAGTGTAAAATAAAGGCACAATGATTAAAATTCTGTTTTAACTATTTCCAAGTTATTTTAAACTGCTATGAATTGCATTTCATAATAAAGTCCCCATATATTAACATTCAAAATATCATACATGTTTGAGTTAAAGTGAATTATATGATAAATCTATTCAATTTAACCGAAACATTAGTTCCAATCAAGCGAATGAGGTTAGGGAATGCCTTATTCAGTTGCATTAAGATCACCATTTAAGGTAGAGCATTATGCAAAGATCCTGTTTACATTTAAATTTTCTATGTTGTAGCAATGAAGAACATTATCTTTCTGGTATATAAATTAATTATTTTGTGGAACACCCTTTGATTCTGTGATTATCTTGTTGATATGTATAATTAATAGTTTTAAACCTTTTTAGAGTTTTTTGAAATTTATATGCATGTGAATATTTCCTTAATCCTTCTAAACGCATTGAACATGGTAATTTTGTTACTATACATTTACTGTTTATTCTAATACTGAAGTATTTTGGTTTAATGTCATTTTCAGGGACATGGACACTGGGTTAATACTCTTGCTTTGAGCACAGAGTATGCACTTCGAACAGGACCCTATGATCATACAGGGAAACAATATTCTTCACCTGAAGAAATGAAAGAGGTAATTTTTCATGTCAACATCATGTATGGATTCATTTTTCCTTGCTGCTTTACATTTGCATCCTTGTGAATCTGACTTTCCACCAGTAAGCCATGGTTTGGACTAGAAAGACTGACATACCTTTAAGAAATTAAAGTGAAGACTGGAAATTTTCCCCAGCTTCATGTTCTGAATTTCAGTATAGCTCATCAGAAACATGAAGTGGGTAGTAGTCCATAGCACTTTCTTTTGCTATTGAGTTTAGATGTCAGCACATCTTATAGCTTCTTAATTTTAAACTTAATGTAAGGTATTGGAGCATATGCTGGCATAGACACACATTTTGCAAAAGTTTGCTATGCTCATTTTTTTGAAAGATATTTTTATTACAATTATATCCTTAACTTGTTAAGATTTCAGAGGTCACGTAAAATATATGGAACTACCATAAGATGTAATTTGAGATCTCTTTGTTAGGGTTGTTTCCATAACTTTTTATTGTTTGTGGTTGTGGTTAACCTAAGTACTTGAAGTAGTTTAATATTTTATCTAAGCTCCTTCCGTGAAGATTTTTTTTCAATTGGTGAATGCCATCTTATGACCTTTTTGTAAAAGCGTAAATTTGTTCCTTTTTTGGTGGTGATAAGGTGGAAAAGTGAAACCCTAACACTTCACCTTAGGATTTCAAGGGTTTTTTTCCACGGGGCCTATATCATTAAAATTCAAGATTGGCTAGAATATGAGATTGACTTGCAACTTGAAGGTGAGTCAATCAATCCTAGGATCTGAATTTAGGGACTTTGGAATGAATTTTGTATGAAATGCAATGATGCAACTAACTAATGATGAACATGCACTACTCTGATGTAAAGCAACAAATCTAGAAAGTTAGGCAAATTTGATGTTCAGAAACAAACTGAGCAGACTTGTGTGCACCTGTCATATAAATTTGGAGCTAAATTTGCAGGGCTAAATCGCCTAGGGCACCTATGTCTAAGTAACTCAATTTGAAATCTGTCTTCACAATCCTTGGGAGTCTGGTCAGAGGCTTTTTCCTTTTGGATCTCACAATTGGATCTTCGTCGAATGCTAAGATAATTGAGTTTCCGTATATTGTCAAGTTGTGGGGTTTGAATGCAACAATGAAGAAATGATCTTCAATCTTCTTCCAATCTTCCTCAGATCTGTAATCCGCACATTCAAAGAAAGAGGAAGGGTTGTGCCATATAGGGGCTTGCCTCAGTCAAACCCCATGTTAGTGTTTCCACCTCCACAATGGAAAATTGATAAAAGAGAGCTTATCCTTTTGAGAGATAGAGGCTAAATGATAAATGAATGATGAATCAACAATGGGCTGCAATTCACCACTCAGATCTGATCTCCTTGAAGGATTGAAGTCATGCACATCTCCGCAAGGCTGAATTGCAAATTGGCTTGGATTGCTTTGAAGACCTACAATGATTAGTCCTCACAAACACGAAAAAACACACATAAAACTTGACATGATGCTTCAATGGTGAAATGCTGCAATAAATCTGCTCTTGACTGCTCTTGACTTGATAATAATTGCTTCCAAAAGTGCTTGATCACCAATAATTGTTAGTTAGTTTCAAATGGTGAAATGACTAGGTATTTATATGCAATTAATCTAATTTCCTGAAAATTAAATCTTGATTGCCGACATTTGACATTTGAAATTCAAATAATAAAATGCCAACTTTGACATATTAAAAATTGGAGGCAGAATAGGTGGACAAAGTCGCCTAGAGCGCCATTGTCCCAACCTTATTTTGTGGGTTGTCAAGTGTTGGGAGCAAAATATTAAATGTTTGCCTTGGTTTTGTACATGGTTTTTCTTGATAAATGTTCAAATGGGCCACAAAATGCATAATTTAGGAAATTAGGTGTACAATTAGGTCCATGCACATAGGAGGGTGCAAAATCTAGTGTGAAATTATCAAGGGTGACAATTTACGACGCTACGGGTGGATATGATTAGAAGTGTTAGTTTTAAGATCAGATGTAATGCACAGAAAATTAATTCAAAAATCAGACACAATAACACAACAGATACCCTGGGAAAACCCTCCTCTTGAGGGGAAAAACCTAACAACAAATATCTCTATAATATATCAATAATGGCAGCAAGTCTCTTTACAATGAGGCCAATCTCAAGGCTGATATGCAACACCTTCACAAGATGTAGTGATAACAAGTATTCAACACTTCCTTGTAACTCAGATCTGCCCTTAAGAAATTCGCTATTTGCTCTTGATAATTCGCAATCTGCACTTGATTGATCTGCCCTTGAAGAATTCGCACTTGGAAGAGAAGAAATACCCGAACTTAATTGATGCCCAAATGGAGTGGAATGATCTTGTATTTATACAACTTGAAGGAGAGAGGTCGCATCTTTTCATGCAAGGTCGGCCATTATAAAATATAATTTCAATTTAATAAATACAATTTACAAGGAAGGTCGGCCAAAAAGATAATTACAAAGTTGCCATGTGAAGCGCCTCTTTACATTGAATAATCACATATAAATAAGGAAGTATGAAGCCCGAAGCTGCAATTACATCAACACTCCCTCTCAGCTAGGGAGGAATACTTCCTGCTGCACAAGACACATCACCTCATCGTGATGTCAACCACAATGGCTACAACCATATGTGGAAGGGAAAGATATCACCTCATTGTGATATCTACCACAATGGCTACAACCATATGTGGAAAAGAATGATATCATCTCATCGTGATATCAACCATAATGGCTACAACCATGTATGGTATGTACAAGTGTTCATCACTTGCGTGATGTTTTCACCTCAACATGACTTTCACCATGGCTCTCCCAGAGGGTGAAACACAAGTACAAAAAATCATCATGGACTCTCTCATGTGATGCTGTCATGGAGTCCACACATGACATCCACCATGGCTCTCCCAGAGGATGGAATGAAGGGATTTCACCTCAAACTTCTTTTATAGAGAAGAACTCATTAATCAAGGGATTTCACCTCGAACTTCTCTCACAGAGAAGAACTCATTAATTAAGGGATTTCACCTCGAACTCCTCTCATTGAGAAGAACTCATTAAAGAGGATCATTGATACTGAGACTCCTTAGTTAAGGCTGTATCCTCCACCATACCAAGCTTATCTCGAAAGTACACAAACTTTATCCTGGAGAGAGGCTTGGTGAGAATGTCTACCGTCTGCTCATCAGTGCTGATATACCTCAACTGTATAGCTTTCCCTCAATACCATATCTCTGATGTAATGGTATTTGATCTCAAGATGCTTGGTTCTGTCATGAAACACAGGATTGACAAAAAGCTTCATACAACTCTGGTTATCGCAATGAATGATAGTAGGCTCCATTGATTGTCCAAACAATCCTGCAAGGAGCTTACGAAGCCACACTACTTCCCGAGTTGCCATACAAGCTGCAATATACTCTGCCTCTGCTGTACTCAATGCTACAGATGACTGTTTCCTGCTGCACTAGGAAATCATAGCAAATCCCAAACTGAAGCAACATCCAGAGGTGCTCTTCCGATTAGTAACATTCCCTGCCCAATCAGAATCAGTATAACCATGCAGCTCCAAGTCCACATCTGAAAAATATCTCAATCCATATCCAACTGTGCCACGCAAGTATCTCAGGATATGTTTTGCTACAACAAGATGTATCTGTCTCGGTTCACACATGAACTTGACAAAATGCACTTATTGCAATCTGATCTAGTATAGATACATCAATGATCCAATCAACTGACTGTACATAGTAGGATCCACCAGATCTGAACTAGCTGTAGCCTCCTTAAGCTTCTGAAAATTGGTTTCTATAAACTAACATAAAGAATCAAGATCAACTAGATTACCATCTTCTTCAGGTTCAGTAGGCTCCCTTTGAATCTTTAAGCACATGCATCAACCTTCTGACCTCATCGTCCAAAATTGCCTGCAACGCTTGCCTTAGATAAATGTTTTCCAGTGCACACCTCTGGTACTGAAGAGAGTTCAGGGTTGACCTCCTCGACCTCATTGCATATCACTCTATTTTGAATAGGTTTGTGGAGCTACCAATATCAAATCCAGATGACTGTTTTGTGCAATTCTGATCTTAGCAGCTGAAGGATTTAACACTTGGCCTTGCAACACTGGAACCTTCACTTCTTCTCAGTTAGTCACAGAACTCCCTTTTGATCCCTGCCTCAGAGATTGCAAAGAAGACTTTTGGAAGTGAACTCCCTCTAGCCACCAACTCAGTACCATGGCTGCAAGTCGTGACTTCACGCTTGATCATTTCTTTGGTCGGTATGACTTCCTCACAAGATGCCTGAAGTTTTTCATCACTAAGCAATCTCTCATCACCTTCTTGCTCCTAGAACTGTCCTGAAAGCATTTTAGAGAGAGATTATTAACAGTTTATAACTATCCAAGGAAATATCAATGCTAGAATCATACAAGGTTTACTATCTCAAGTTATAGCATGAATACACAAGAATTTATGAACAATATTAAAACATAAATAAATAAATCAACCTAAAGAGAAATATATCAAAAGATCAGAATGAAGGGATAAAGAAACTTATCTTTATTTAATTTTGATATAACTCTTTCTTCCATCTTTTACTCCTCTTGAGAGTGCCAATCTCAACACAACAAAAAAAAATCTGCACAACTACAGATTTCTTGAATGCATTATGCAGTTAGCATGTAGAACCAACTCTCTCCAAGAGTTCAAGGCTCTATCACAGTTCATGCATTAGAGAATGATATCGATGTGACCAACTAATCACCATCGAAATTGCAATTCTCTTTTTATTTCAGAGTCACACTCAAAAGTCTTCATAACCCATGAAATAACTTGCAATAAATGAAATCTTCAAAGGATCTTATGCTAGTGAACACAATTCAAGAGAAACCACTATCTCTCTTTACTAATTACAAGATCCAATTAAATGATATAACTCAGCAAACAAAGAATACTTATCTATTTAAATATTCTGATGGATGCAAATACTGGATGCAGTAAGATACACTGCTCTTGCGCACGGATCAGCACACAATCTTCACGGCTTGAACACAGGCCCATGGCTTAGAACAGAAATTCCTTAGGATCCTTATGAGGAGAGATCTCATCCACATCCGCAAATGAAGCATGCTGATTAGGCCTGGTTGGGCAATCTTTTGCTTAGTGACCAAACTTATCACAACGAAAACATTGGACTTTGGAGAGGTCCCACTTCTACTTGAATGCAAGAGCACCATCAACTCCTTTATCTCTATTCCTCTTGAAATATCCTTTCTTTCCACCTTTCCCTTTCTTCTTGGAGGATTGAGCGGAAAGAACATGAATGTCTTCATTTGTGGTGCTTCGACCAATACCTCTCGCAGCCAACCTAGATTCTTCTTGAATACAATCTGCCCTCAAACGATCGAACTTGGGAAGTTTCGATCTTGCACTGATTCCTTGAATGTAAGACTCCCAAGATGAAGGAAGACCATTAAGGGCAAGCATGGTCAAATCCTTGACATCAACAAAATGACCGATAGTAGAGAGCTGATCTCTCAATTCGAAAATCTTCATGAAGTAAGTGATGATAGATTCTCCTTCCGCCATTTTCACGTGATGAAGTCGTTGCTTTAATGCAAGTGCCTGGTTTGTGTTGTTGATTTTGTACAACTCCTCCAAAGTTTTAAACATCTCTCTTGCTGTCTTCAACTTGGAGACAATAGGAACAATATGATTCTTCACAAAATCAACTAACATCTTCTTCACCTTGATATCTTTCTTCTTCCACTGTACCTTCTCTTCCTCATCAGTAGGCTCGGGGACTTTTCTCTCCACAAACTCGACCAATTCACTTTCTTGCAAGGTGGGCATAATTCTGAATCTCCAAGATGTGAAATTAGATGCTCCCTCAAGTCTATCCTCAAGCTTAAGACCGATCACCATCTTTGACGAAGAGATAGAAGTAAACAACGATGAGAAAGAGAATAAAGATTATCGCTGTAATAGAAATCTAATCAAGATCTTCTTCAAACCCGCTCTAATACCATGTTAGTTTTAAGATCAGATGTAATGCACAGAAAATTAATTCAAAAATCAGACACAATAACACAGCAGATACCCTGGGAAAACCCTCCTCTTGAGGGTAAAAACCCAGCAACAAATATCTCTCTATAATATATCAATAATGGCAACAAGTCTCTTACAATGAGGCCAATCTCAAGGCTGATATGCAGCACCTTCACAAGATGCAATGATAACAAGTAATCAGCACTTCCTTGTAACTCAGATCTGACCTTAAGAAATTCGGTATCTGCTCTTGATAATTCGCAATCTGCACTTGATTGATCTGCCCTTGAAGAATTCCCGCTTGGAAGAGAAGAAATACTCGAACTTAATTGATGCCCAAATGGAGTGGAATGATCTTGTATTTATACAACTTGAAGGAGAGAGGTTGCACCTTTTCATGCAAGGTCAGCCAAAATAAAAATATAATTTCAATTTAATAAATACAATTTACAAGGAAGGTCGGCCAAGAAGATAATTACAAAGTTGCCATGTGAAGCGCCTCTTTACATTGAATAATCACATATAAATAAGGAAGTATGAAGCCCGAAGCTGCAATTACATCAACAAGAAGCACCTTTGTTAATAATGGTTTCAGGATTTCATTTACTACATCTTTCTCTCAAAGTGACTAGTAGGCTGAAATTGAATGATACATTCTCATGATACTTTTGGCAATGTGGAAAAGAAATGATATAGTAAATAGAACATTAAGAATGTATTTTTGATAGGTCAATGATGGTTCTGTTGGGGCTCTCACACATTATATAATTTGAAAAACAGTTTTACTAAAACTTGGCACTTAGGCCAATATATGCTAAGGCAAAACCATTAACCACCCGAAGGCTTACAATTTTAAGCACTAAAACCCCCAAGATCCTAACCAAAAGCAATAAAAAAAACGAAGCAAATAGCCTATCAAAAACCATACTGGGGCCCATCTAAACTAATCCAGCAAGAGGGGTTTTCCAGCCTGATTATCCACTGCCACGCCACTGCATCCAATCATCCAAGGCTCTTCACTCAGTTCCGTTTCACTCCTTGCTTTCTGTTAGCTTCTCAAACCAGAAGTTGCTTCACAGCTTCTTCCCTTAGCTAATGGGAAAACATTGCAGGGAAGGTCTCCGCCCTTTTCACCAAATGATAAAAAATTCCTTAGAAGACCAATTTCCCACCTTTTTTGTTTTACCACTAGAGATTTGAGGACCAAGGCAAGGTCAGCATAGAAATCCACCAGCTCTTCCATCTACCAGTACATAGTTTGAATTTATTTTCTGAGAATTTTAATTTCCCTGTATACACAAGGACCAGGCTGCGCCCCCAACAATTCATGTGCAAAATCATTTGAAGCTCTGCTGCTGCTGTCACACTAGGCAGAACTGTGGGTACAATCCATTATTGCAAACCCTTTTTTTGGAACTAGTTTTGCCAGCTTAGCAGTGAAGTCCTCTGCAAGTGAACCTCTCAAATGCAGAAACCCATTATTGTCAGTTCCCTCCAGGCTTAACACCAGCTTCACCATCCTTGAAGTCTCCATTTGGGGCTTTCAATCATTGATCTAACATAGCACCCCTTAAAAAAAGGTTCATTCACTTGGCCACTGCTCTTCCTCATGCTGTTATCATACTGAAATCTCCAAGCAGAACTGGGCCAAGAAAAATGAGAAAAGCAGACAATCTAGACACCAATTTTTTTTAATTTATCCCTACTGTGGGAAGTGAAAATGGAGGAAACAATAGATGTATTGATGGGTCAACTGGATAGGCCACCTCACATGTGCAAGGGGATTGCCATGTTGCCCCTAAATTCTTGTAACACTCTCCTCCCAAATCCTCCTACCTATAAGCAAACATAAAACACTAAAAATAAAATATGTTAGTATTAAAAGTGCTTGGCCTTTAGGCATGCACTCGCTCAAAATAATCGTTTCCATCCCCAATCAGGCTTCCATTCGGTCAGTTATCTCAGATGCAAGAGGGGCTAAATTGATCCTAGAGTTAGATAAAAATTCTGCAACCTTGTAACACTCCCAGTATCAATGCGCGAAAGAAACATCTTCAAACTCTTTGATTAATTTCAGCCTCTCTTCCAACAAAGCTTGGAGTTTCTAACACTGCAAAAATATTTTGTCCAAGGCAATCACTTTCCACAATCAACTTAATGTGCTTGTAGAAACTGCCAATTGAAGGCCATCCACCACTGCCTCAAATAGGCCCTCTTATAGGTTTTCAGCCTCATTATTAGACTATTAGTCTTAGAACCAAGAAAAAAGAATCTCCCATCACAAGACACCCTTGTTATCCTGCAATACACATCCAACTCCAGCTTTTGCAAGGCTATCTTGTGAGGCCCCATTAAAATTCAGAGTAAAAAAATCCCTTAGGAGATCTGAGCCATATACTACTTTTTTATTTCAAGTGAGTTATCAGTTATTCCATTGCCAAAAGAGAGCCTTAAGAATTTTAGTAGTGCTTTTAAACAGGTATAATTGGAAACATCAGGCTAGTCCTTTGGGAAAGCCACAAATATGGTCAAGGAACCATAGTACAAACCAATGCTCTGTTAGCAAGGTTGCATGGACTTATAAGGGTATCTTAATAGAAGACTTATGCTTGTGAAGATAGTGAAAACTATATCAAGTTTACTACAGTAAACTTTGGATGGTCAGGACTTGTAAGAATCTTCATTGGAGTCTAATTATTGTTGATGTCAAATTTGGGTATAGTGACCTGCTTTACATGTTGATGTTAAAACTATACGATGTTGATGAATTGCCACATAATATATAGTGTTGTGAACTTTTACTAATCAGTTTAGAATATAGAATCAGTGCTTGTGCTACAGGAATAAGTGATTGTAATTGGGTTGTGGCTAGTATGTATAATGACACAAGAAAGATATAATTGGTAATATGTCATTTGTTAAGTCTCTGGAATTTGAATTACTATATGGAGTGATTCATGGGTTTTTAGAGGCTGGATAACATATGTTTCTAATGACTATGCATGTCTGTTGAAACCCACGATCAATACCCTGAATTTTTGATGTTGAGGTATTGATGGCGACAATTACGGATGGAAATCAGTGAACATCCTCTTGGAATGTCATTGGTATAGTGAATGTTAGTAAGCTGCTTTGCTTATATTGCCCCATTATTCACTGCATGTCAAGAAATGGATTAGTGAATTGACATAGTCAATGTTAATATGGTGACATAGATATCAGCTTGTTTGCAATAAATTCGTGGTTTGTGTGTGATCCTTACTGTAAAGATCCTGATCCTAAGATAGGATTTAATAACTTAACACTGTGAATACAAAATTTTATTTTGAAACTGATTGAAATGTTAACTCAAGCAACATCTCAGAGTAATGGAATCAACGATCACATAGAAATACCCAATGTTGCTTCAGAAATTAAAGAGACAACAAAAGTGGCACAATATATATATATAATTTAGTTTGCAATACAAGTGTACTCGCGTCTGAGTAATGTAACCCGATCTGAAACCTCCGTTGGTGTACACACACACATACTGATGGTAGCTTGAAAGAACACTTAGGGAGTCGTCGCCCTTAGCAGTGGCGCCATCTCTCTAATATTATGCATTCACTGTAGATAGCACGGAAGAGAGAGTTCGCAGCAAACAAATGCGAATGGTATGTGAATATTGTGTATGTCGCCCGCTATGCTCTTACTCGACATAAGAGACCAATGAAATGTTTTGGCTAGAGCCTCAAGGCTCGGCCTGATCAGGTGACATCACCTCTGCCCAACGCCTGTGTTGAAGAGCACAAAAGATTTACTGAGAGGGGGTGGGGGGGTGAATCAGTAAATTAATCCCAAACTTTTATTTCTATTCTTTTTCAAACTTATTACAATCAACTTTTTGATATGAATCAATTTCCCCAAGTTGACACAACTTTATTGAACTAATATTTTTCAAAGTAGGCACCAACCTACGGATTTACAAAAGGATGATTTAGTAGAGTGTAACCTACAAGGAACACCTAGACCTTTACAAATTTAGTAGGCACCTACCTACAAGGAGCACCAACCCCTAGTGCAAAGTATCAAACTTTGACTTGATGGATGTAAGACTGCCTTCAATCTGATCTTTACAATCCCAGCTCTCCAATCTGCTCTATGTGATAAATGAAATCACCCTAAGCCCACACAAAGAGATGGGATACTTGACTGATCTGCAAATCCTCTAACAACCACGCTTCAAACTTAATTTGAGAGTTGAATATATAACTTGTTCAAAGATTGCAATACTTGATGAAGCAACATACTTCTGCCTCTTCAAATCTTATTCACACCTCTTCATTATGTGTTATCCTTTAAATGATCTTCTTTAATTTTAATGATTTTTGTTTATGAATCCAAGGCTCTTCTTCAGTTTTTCTTTAAAGCAATTTTCAAAGACTATCTTTTATGGTCAATAGACGCATCTTTTAAAAACAGGAACCATTTTGCAGCAAACACATCCTTTCAAATATAATAAAGTGTGTCCTTTCAAAAATACTTCTTAACAGACCCGACTCCTCAAACAGAAAATAGATTTTCTTCAAGACGTTTTGAATTTGATCCACCCATCGCTTAAAGAGACGTCTTGACCTTTTTTTTGAACTCTTGCTACAAAACGCGTCTTTAGAAAGATGTTTTAGAAACATGTCTTTTTGATAGAATACGTCCTTTCAGACTTATTAAGCAAAAGACGTCATTGGATACTTGCGTTTGTAGATTTGATAGAATACGTCCTTTCAGATTTAAAAAGACGTCATTGGGTACTTGTGTCTGTAGAAATTACGCCCTTTAATGAAAACACGTCTTTCTGAATTTTATACTAACAAAGTCATAAGTTACTAAGCACGTATTTTAGAGAAAAACACGTGTCCCTTTGAATCTCATTTAAACATAAACTAATCACTCTCTTTAGACTCATCAATTTGTATTACAAATCGATCACCATCTTTACACGCATCGAACTACTCCAGACTAGAACAACTATACTCCATCTTTCAATCTGTTCTCAGATTTGATGTTCAGATTGATTACGATCTGCTCTCAGATTTACCTTAAAACACATAATTGTTCCAATTTGTTCTTCAGATTTAAATTAAAGCTTGCTCCATAGTTATTTTACTCCATTAAGTACATCAAAGAATTTTTCGATGTAATCTTTCATCAAGCTTATCAGTCTTATATATCTTTAATGGTCTGATTGTCTTGACATCAATGACAATACTTCTAACATGTGTGATATCAATCTGCAAGGCCACCGAAACCTATGTGAGCGCAGATGTAGGAAATGATGCAAACACGAATTTCCCAGGTTGAAAGCTATGCACCAAGCCTAGGAGCCAATGCCAGGTGACTATTTCCTTGCGATACTTGGCTAGATTGAGTTATCCAAATTCGTGATGCCTTAACAAATAAATCAATCTCCTATATATACTTATCAAACCCGCCAACAAGAAGATATGTCGGCCAAAAAACAAATAATGAAATTCAAATTTGAACTAGGCGCCTCGAGTGAGGTTGGCCCTCAAAAGAACATTATTATTAATCCTGTTTAAAAACACTTTTTCCACATCAAGTCGGCTATATATCTCATATCGTATTTGGGACATTACAGTCCCCTCCCTCAGACTATTGTTGGTCCTCCAACAACCTCAGATTGGGATGCTCGAAAATCTCCACTCCCTCCCATGTGGCATCTACAATGGGTAGATTTTTCCATTTCACTAATTATTTGGGGATAGTCTTATTCCGTAGCCGTTTCTCCCTCACATCTAGTACTGTCTCAGGTTCTAAAATAAGTTTGCCTTCATCATCAAGCGGTGGTAGCTCCATGGAAGGTGAGACCTGCTGTCCCAAGGCCCTTTTGAGGCAAGAAACATGGAAGATGTTGTGAATTTTGCTCCCTTGAGGCAACTCTAGCTCATATGCAACCTCCCCAATCCTTCATGTGATCTTGAATGGTTCGTAAAATCTTGGTTTCAACTTTTTTGCTCCTTTTCCCTCGAGGGATGACTGTCGGTAGGGCTGCAATCTCAAATATACCATGTCATTAACTTCAAAAACCTTCTTAGTCCTTCGCTGATCTGCATATAACTTTTGCTGATTTTGGTCACACTGCAAATTTTTTTTCAAAGAGTTCATGATGTCCACATTTTGTTGTACCATGTCTCTAGCACTCAGAACTCTACTGTTTGCAAGAATCAAATTCATGAAGGAGGTAGCCTTATAACCATAGAGTGCTTTGAAGGGAGACATTCCGATGGATATGTGATGTGTGGTGTTGTAGCAAAACTCTTCTAGATGTAGCCATTTCACCCAAGCTGATTGCTGCCTTGTCACATAGTTTCTCAAGTATCCTTCAATCCATTTATTCACGATCTCTGTTTGTCCATCCATTTGGGGGTGATAACTAGTGCTGGGAGTTAACTCCGTGTGAGCCAAACAAAGAGGTCTTGCCAAAATAAACTTATAAACCTGCTGTCCTTGTCACTCACAATGTTTCTTGGCAACCCATGGAGTCTAAAAACTTCTCTAAAAAACAGATTTGCAACTTGTGGAGCCTTAAATTCCGAAGTAATGGCATAAAAATGAGCATATTTAGTGAGCCTATCCACCACAACATCAATACAATCTTTACCTTGCACCTTAGGAAGTCCAGTAATGAAATCCATCGATATGCTTTCCCACTTCTGATTTGGGATGGGCAAGGGCTGCAACAAACCAGTTGGTAACACATGTTTTGTTTTATTTTGTTGGCACACCAAACATTCTTACATGAGCTACAATATATTATTTTTCATCCCCTTCCATGAGATATGTTCCCTCACTTGCTTGTATGTCTTGTAGAATCCAGGATAGCTAGCAAGAGGAGTGTCATGGCAAGCTCTCACAATCCTATCCTTGATCTTGGAGTGGGGCACAAGATACACCCGATTTTTGTAGAGGATGGGGTCTTCCACCACCTTGTACCTGTCATCAATCACTTTTCCTTCCAAAATATCATTAGCAAATGAATCTCTAGCATACTCAACCATAATGTCCACCCTCCAATCGGTAGATATATCAGTCATAGCACAAAGATAAGGCTTTCTAGAGAGTGCATCTGTTACCACATTGTTCTTTCCTTTCACATATTCAATATCAAAATTACAGGCTTGAAGTTTGCTTACCCATTTTTGCTGTCTATCGTTCAAATCACGCTGATTGAGGAGGTACTTCAAATACAAATTTCCCACAAGCCAAGTGTTGTCTAAACTTTGCAAGGGCATGCATAATAGCCAACATCTCCTTATCATAGATGGAGAAAGCCTTCTCTGAATTTGTGAGTTTCCTACTCTCATATGCTATGGGATGCTTATTTTGCATTAGTACCGCTCCAATACCTTCTCCTGAGGCGTCACACTCAAGTACAAAAGGAGATGAGAAATCTAGAATAGCCAAAACTAGACATGAGCTCATTACCTCCTTGAGTTTGTTGAATGACTGTTGTGCTGTGGCACTCCAAGAGAAAGCTCCTTTCTTAGTCAAATTAGTCAATGGAGAAACCCTTCACAAATCTTTTGTAGTAGTTGCAAAGGCCCACAAATCCTCTCAATTGTGTCAAGTTCTTGGGTCTAGCCCAATCCTGAATGGCCTTGATCTTCTCATCAACACTAACCCTTTGAGCGCTGATCTTATGGCCCAAGTATAGAATCTTAGTCATCCCAAACTCACATTTAGACATCTTAGCATAAAACGAGTTCTTCTCAAGAATGTCAAGCACCTCCTCTATATGCCTCAAATGATCTTCCCATGTCTTACTGTAGATCAAGATATCATCAAAGAAAACCAACACAAATTTCCTCAACTGAAGAATGAATACCTGATTCATACAAGACTGGAATGTAGCGGGGGCATTGGTTAGCCCAAACGGCATCACCAAGAACTCATAATGCCCATAATTACACTTGAAAATTGTCTTATGCACATCCTCATCCTTGACTCCAATCTGATGATATCTTGAACGTAGATCAATCTTGGAAAAGTACACTGCTCTATGTAGCTCATCTATCAATTCATCGATCTTGGGAATAGGGTAGTGGTTCTTGATTGTATTCTTGTTGAGAGCTCTATAATCGATGCACATCCTAAGTGTCCCATCCTTCTTTTTGACCAACACCACCTATGAGGCAAAAGAACTCGAGCTTGGCCGTATATGTCCCATATCCAACAACTCCTTGATGGCTTTCTCGATCTCCTCCTTGTACACTTTGGGATGTCGATACAAAGTAGTGATAACGGGTTTAGCGCCTTCAAACTCTATCACATGCTGAAGTCCCCTATCCGGTGGCAATCTAGCTAGAATCTCACGAAACACCTTGCGTTTTTTGTTCAAAATAGCCTGGATGTCAATGGGAAAGGTTCTTTCTTCTTTCTGCGAACTTGTATCCCTAATCAAACACTTTGTTGCCCATGCTACTTCATCTCTATGAAAAGATTGCTCCATCCTTTTTGTTGAAACCACCATAGCACCATTCTTGGAGAGGTCCTTGAGAACAACCTCTTATGTAATGTCCCCTTTTTTATCACCATTCTCCTAGGCGCCTTGGGACTCTTATGTAATGTCCCCTTTTTTTCCAAGATCTATATCTTGCAATGGTTAGCCTACTATTTGGTTCTCGTAGGCTAATGAGACGTTTAGGGAACCCTTTGGAGGGTATTAAGGAGTTTTCAGCAGGCTTGTGTATTCGTCTTTGCATATTCAGCTCAATGTTTCAGTTGGTTGGTTGGCCTTGTGAGGCAATTCAGGACTTGTTCCTAGCTACTTACTATTTTTAGTAACATCAGGGTTAGTAACATGCAGTTCCTTGCTAAAAAGAAAAAAAAAATATTTTCTACAAAAGTCAAAGTCAAAGTCAAAGCCAATGGAAGGAAGTCAAAGTCAAAGGAAGTCAAAGTCAAAGTGAAAGGAAGTCAAAATAAAAGTCAAGGGATAAGGATAAGGATTGCAAAATGTTTTATCCACAGAGGATAAGGATTGCACAATATTGTGGATAAGGATTGCAAAATATCTTATCCACAGAGTATAAGGATTGCACAATATCTTATCCACAGAGGATAAGAATGACAACTCAGGATAAGATTGACAACTCATAAAGCAAAAAGGTGAATCTTATCTACAAAGGATAGGGATGACAACTCATAGAAAAAATATCTAAAGTCAACATGACTTTTTGATTTGGGCTCTCAAAATCTATAAATAAGATGCTTATGCTTTGTTACAAGCATCCAAGTTTATTATACAGAGACAAAAAGCTGAGCAACAAGGGTTTGCAGTTATGGAGTTCCAAGCTAATCCGAGGATGAAAACCCTCGATTAGGACAGAGTCTAAAAGTGTGGAAGATCACCCAAGGTCTCTTGTTGGATGGTTTCACACATAGATCATCATATGAGCATTTACAAATTTACTTTGAAGTTTCATTCAACATTTTTAGTTTATATCAGCAGATTAGAATAAGACAAAGGTCACTTCCGATAGTTGCACAATCCCTACCTGGCAGGGTTCGGGTATGAATCATATGTAACCTCTGAATCATTAATTAAATCTGGTTATTTATCTCTTGCATCTATTTAGAACTATCATTTTGCAAAAAATTCTTTATTATCTATATTGTTGGTGAAATTCAAATAACCTAGATCAGGGTGGGTTATCACATCTTATGACCACTTTACCCCTCAATATCAAATTATAACATTACTTTATAATTCAACTTTATAAAATGTTAATTTGTGGTCAAATAAAACAAATATTTAATTGTAACCTTAGGCTCTCCAATTGAAAACTGGATAATTTTGCTACTACAAATGCACAAGCCTGGGACCAACTCCTTCAAAGGTGACTTACTAAAAATAGCACTGCTATAAATAGTAAGTATATGCTTGAAGCCCAGAATTGAGCAAAATTGAAGACCAATGAGGAAACGGTGACCAACTGATGATGGCAACACTGTGATCGACCACTGCTATAAATAGTAACCCCTCCAAAAAAACCCAAATTGGACATCAATGCTGTCAACTGAGTTCCCTAACCACATCAACTAGCCTACGAGAACTCTGGAATAGGCTAATTGAGTCTTAGCACTGCTCAGGAGCGAGAAGGGGACATTACAATCCGTGTCACCGATATCAACAACATAGAAATCATCCCTCATCTTGTGTCCTCCTAAGATCAGCTCCATTTGTTGAATTCGTCTAGTACAAGAAAGGATATTCCCTCCATCAGCTGCCGCATCAAACCCTTGAAAGTCTTTTGCTTTCAAGCCCAATTTGGCAACTATCTTTTTGTCAATGAAATTATGAGTGGCTCTGCTATCTATCAGCATTGTCACTCTTTGACCTCGAAGGACTCCTCGAACCCAGAGAGAATTGTATTGTGGTGCTCCTGAAAGTGTTGCAAGAGTACCTCTCGTGGGACCACCTCCTATCACGACCTCTTGTTCTCCCTCATTAGTGACCTCATTTCCCCCTTCTTCGGTTTCTGCTTCATCATTGGAACCACTTCAATGTAGTAAATTTGATCTCTCCCTCGACATTTGTGATGGCCATTCTATTTTTCTTTGCAATGGTAGCACAAACCCTTCCGATTAAGTTCATTTCTTGACATTTTTGATACATTCGGTCCTGGAGTAAAATTCTTAGAGAAAGGCTTTCTTGGCTGCCCTGAGGGTGTGCTCTTGGCAATAGGTTTGCTCTTCTTGGTGGAGTCTTCTAGACTCAAAGCCCTTCGGATAGCCTTCTCTAACGTTGGTGGCTCAAAATCTCTCACCAAGCCTTGAACGGATTTAGATAAGCCTTCAATGAAAAAGAATGTGAGTCTTTTGTCTGAAACATCTGGTACCATCACAACAAGCCTCTGAAATTCTAAAACATAATCATCCATGATGTCCATCTGCTTCAATCTTGTCAACTCCTGAAAGAATGCCTCTGGTCTTTCCTATCAAATCTGTCCATCAACTTTTTGGTGAAATCATCATGTCTTCACAAGCCCGAATCCTTGGGTCGCAATATTAATGAGCCTAGTTTTTGGTCCAATTTTGGGTAGAATCTATAGTTTATTAGCTGACAGTTGTTATGGACTTTGATGTTAAATGTTGATATTTTCATAATGTTTCCCTCAAACCATAGACATTGGGTTTAATCCTTTCTCTGCAAGTTTTAATGACATTGACATATTATGTGGATTATCTATATTGATTTTGCATGTGGGTAATAAATGATTCCTTAAGGTGGTTATAGATGTGCAGTTAGTTTGAGTACTAATATTGCCATGTAGATTTAATTCGAGGATGCTAAGTTGAGGAAGACACTGCTAGTTGGGCATGCACCATAACGTCCAACAAAGGAATCGCTCACAGTCAAAGGAGGTCGACAACAAAAGATTCTTCATGCAACCGAATGTAACCGCCTTGTAGTGGACTTTAATGATTGAGTAGACGTGGGGGTTATTGCTGTGCTAAATCTGTGTTTGGACCTGCATGTTTGACTAGATTCCATGCACGCGTAACCGCCGCCACTCCACTTTCTCTATTTTCCCTAAATGGCTTCCTCCCAGTCTTGGAGTTGACTGCCTTGTTTGGTTGATAGTATAAATAAAGATTTGATTCTCCTTCCTTAGGAGGTTGCACGATTTGATATTGTACTTGCACTCTCAAGTTTTCATTAATACAGATACATTACTCTTTTGTACTCATGATTTACAGTGAATAAAATAAAGTTATGAGTTCGAGCATCTGAGTTCTCATTAGTTTTAGAGGATACTTATCCAAGAGGGCCCACTTGGTGATTAATCCGTCTTCTTAGTTTAGTATTATTTGCCATTTAGTAATTAGTAAGAAATCTGGCACCGACTGTTCCTGCAACCACTAAAATTTCATTCTGTGACTGTTCCTGCAGCCAAAGCAAAGATAGTAGTGCCTTGTTTGTTGCTTAGATTTTCATTCTTGTTATGCATTTTAGTTTGATGTAGTTGTTGATTGATGATTGACATTTATGGTATTCCCTTCTAAGCAATTTACTTTCAGTATTGTGAGTTCCTTAACTGTAGAATGAAATGGCTACTTTGAGTTCCTAGTGCACATACTGTGCTGACCCATTTCAAGTTCACGTCTTGTTGATGTGTATTTTGTGACCGCACCAAACAGCAAAATAAAGTGACCAACGGCTACTCTATTCTCTCTTGATCAAAGTATTCAGCATGCTAAGAGTGCAAGAGAGTTCATGCTTTCAACTCCAAGGTTCCTTCTATGCAATGGATAGCCTCAGTTGGTTCGTTGTGATTATGCTAGTATCACGAGGGGACTTACAAAATTGTTCAATAGTGGAGAAAGGAATTTGAATGCTTGAAAGGTTTTGTCTATAAAGCTCTTGTTTCCTAAACTAACCAGAAAGTACTGAATTTAAATGGTTGTAGGGATAAGAAGGCTCTAATCTACTCTAAGGTGCGGGACATGGCGATCAATTCTCATAGACTTCAACCAAGCTTTGCTTTGCCTCGCTTCAGACAACTTCCACAAAACCAGTGCAATCTTCAGAGGAGTAATCAAAGGTATTCAGATCATAATTCAACACGAAGACACCGTCACAATGACGCATGCCAGCATATGAATTACAAATGAAGTTAAGTCCGCAATGTTCCAGTTGACCACACAAGGCGAATTCACTATTAGTGAACACACTAGTGGTATGGATAGACGAAGTTTGTTGGAATCAAACACCACATTCCACTACTAGCATCTACTTGCATGAAATGAAATTTATTCTACTTTAAGATTCTACTTGAATCGGAAGGACGAAGAAATCTTGCTAGCTGCTCACAACAAAAGATGAAATCATCATCAATGAAAACTCTTTTTATTATGAGAGTGTTCACAACAACTTCTTACAAAACATTCAATGAGAAAGTTTTCCTTCCTCCTCAATCTACACTGTACTATCAAACTATGCTGTATGCTATGCTATCACCTACCTGTCTCTCTATTCTAATCTCTACTACTATACAAATGAGGGGGGATGCCCCTTTTATAGTTGGCCAAATCCAGTGGACGGCTCAGATTCAATTACAATGAAGGGCTCAGATTGAGCCACATAAACCCTAACCCTAAAAACCGCCACCAAGAAGAGTGGGGTAATAAATGAGCAATTAATGTCCACCATCCTCCTAGAAAATTCTTGTCCATAGACGCATTCCCAACTTCAACTTCTGGTATGGTAGGCGCGTTCTCATTTTGAAATTCCAAGACTGCAACCTCATTCTTCTGCTTGATGATGATTTTCCTCTTAGTTGTCATTCTTTAACTCTCCAACGCCTTTTGTTCATTTCTCACTCGGATCCTGAAGGATTTTTCTATCTCGGACTCGACCATTTCTTACTTGCCACCTGTCTCCCTGAGTTGGGTGTACATTGGATTTTTGAGGAAAAAATCCAACACTTAACCATTTCTTTCAACATCTCTTTCCAAAGTTGTAATATTGTCCCGGAGTATTTGCTCCATCACTTCAGGTCATCATGTTTTGGTCCAGCGTTTAGCCTGCAAAACAAAGAAAGAGAAGAACATCAAAACACTCTATAATATAAATTCTCTTTACTTACCTAATCTCCGCGTTTTGATTTCCAAGGTCCGATTGATCTTTGGATATGATGTCCATCATTTTTCAATAGCAAATTTTTCTTTCTTCACAAATTTTCATCATGTGAGCATTATCGTCCGTGTTGATGTGCTCATCTTCTTGCCTTAGAATGTTTTTATCTCCTCTAGAACATTTTAGCATCTAGAACATTTTAGCAATCTGGAGCCCAACGTCCAAAAATCATAAACCAAGGTGCAATATTTTAACAATTTAATCCCCTTAGAAAAATATCCAAGACACCCAAAAAATCTCCCCTCAGGAAAAAATATTTTACAACTTTATTATCCAAGGGTACACATGAAGGGGTACATTTAATTTTTGACCCTTGAAAATATTTATTCTCAATATTTATTTCACCTCCAATATCTTTCTCATGAGCGTGCCTTGAAGGGGCTCATTCAATTTACCTTGCCTTAGAAAATTCTCTTCTCACCTCAACCTACTTTATCTTGGGCGCATTTGGGGAGTAGTGATGCCATTTAGAACTTACGCCTTAGGAAATATTTCTCCAACTTGCCACATTGATGGGCGCATTTACTAGGTGGTCATGTCATTTTTCCCAGACTTCACATTTTTCATGCCTCTACCCTCAACTTGGGCGCATTTGAGGGGGTCTGCAGGATTTTTCCATGCCTTAAACAATTTTTCTCCATCCAACTCTAGGTTGGGTGCATTTAGGAGGTGGTCTTGCATTTTGACACTTAAAATTTTTTTCAACCCCCACTCTACTCCTTGCTAGGTGCACTCAAGGGGTCATACTTCCATTTATCTCAGACTTAGAATTTTTTTTGAGTCCCCTCTCAAGATGGGCACATTTGGAGTAGGCAGCTTCCATTTCACCTCACGCTTTAGAAACTTCCTTACTAGCTCATCAAGTTGGGCGCATTTTACCCTTGGTGCGTCCATTTTATCTTTGCCTTGGACGTTTTTCCAACTCACCAGTGCTCATGAGCGCATTTAGGTAGGCCTACATGAATTTCATGCCTTAGCAACTTTTCTCTCCACCAACCTTCTTCAAGTTGGGCACATTTTGCCTCTGGTGCTTCCATTTTCAGACTTAGGCAAAATTTTGATGCCTCTTGCCTAGCTTTCTATTTTTAGAAAGTTCTGGTGTTCTATGATCTCCATGGATTCTCAGTATTTTATAATAATAATAATAATAATAATTTTATAGTCCACGAATACTAGGCAATCTGTTTTTGGGTCTATAGACAGCTTACAGTATATATGGGACTCCTCATACTCCCAAATCTGAGGGAGGCACCTAACTCGTGCTCCACAATATGAGGTGTACATACCTTACCCCCTGCAGGATTTGAACTTGCGACCTCTCTTTCAAGAGTACAAGTTCTCCACCATTAGGCCAACTCAGGCTGTACTGTGGTAACTGAAGACTTGATTTTGGCCGACCCTAACCCTTGTGGGGTAACTGTCGTGTTCACACTTGTCATCTGTGCTGGCCTGCCATTTATATCCCGTTTCTGGAGGTGACTTATTATTTATAGCAACTGCTTGATTCCAGAACCTCTGCAACTTTGTTTGATGTGAAATTTGCTCCATGGGGCCCTCATCGGTTAACTGACCTATTCACACTGGTGCCTTGTGCCAAACTGCTATTTATAGCCTATTTTAGAAGTGACTTTCTATAAATATTAGGTGCTCAAATTACCTTCAAATTTTACCAGTGGACTCCTTGAAAGATACTAATCGCAATGGGATACATTCGTTTTTAGAGATTTTGGTGTTTTACCCCTCATCTTGAGTCTCGAAGCTGGAAACCCTAATTTGTCTTGCATGTCGCTCAAATGACCTCTGTTTAACCCCGTTTCTGTTGGATGTCACTCTGTTCGTAACGCTAAAGTGCTGGGCAGTTGCAAGAGTGATCCTGCTAAAAGTAGTAATTGTCTAAAAAAGTGATTAATCAGTTGCCGGATGAATTTGCATGTCACAATGCATGAGAAATCTAAAAAAACCCAGAAAAACCAAGTAAATTGGATTGCCTGCGGGCACTGGCTAAAAATAGTAAGTTCCTAAAAAATGATCATTTATGCTCTTATGTTATATTGTTGCGTAGCTCTTGAAAAGCCCATAAAGAATAATTTGACATGCATCGAAAAATCCTGCATGCAAACCCTAAAAACAACCTCTGAAGGCAACACTACTAAAAGGTCCAAGTCTCGGCTTGCATGTTACATCACTGCAAAGCTCCTGAAAAACCCACAAAGAATATCCAGACATGCACTGAGAAACTTTGCATGCAAACCCTATAAATAGCCCTTGAAGCATGAATGTTGAAAGTCAGCATCTCGGTTTGCATGTTATATCATTGTGAAGGTTTTGAAAAACGCAGAAATACATGCAAAACCTAAAAGTAGCTTCTGAAGCCCGAACTACTAAAAATATTAAGTGGTCAGATTCCGCTCAAAAGTTGCAGGCAGATTGCTTGAAGTGTTCTAGACGCAGTGTCAAGCTCAGACTTCAATTTGCTTACTCGAATCAACCTCAACTTGGCATGAAGAAAGCAAACCCTAGTTTATTAGACTTAGCCAAAATTTCAATTCAGACGGGCACATCCCTAGAAAGACAAACAAAACAATAGAGAGACAATAGGAAAACCAACCAAAATCAAGCCAAAAGACCCAAACGAAGCAAAAAATTAGGGGTCCCCATTTGCAATGGGGCGATGTGTGAAAAGGGTCACAACATGTCCCTGGGTTGACAAGTTAAATGCACCTTCATGATGATTGAAATAGCTATTTAGGTTAGATGTCTAATATCTGAATCATGGTTGTAAGGGCTTAGTTATTAAATCATTGTAAGAGGCCAACATTTTTGGCGCTATTGTCGGGGATGGTGTCAAACTAGGGAGTCTTTTGGAGTCATTGGTAGTTTTTCTTGCTGTAATGTTTCTGGAAGTTGTTCTTAGTATATCCTCATTTAAGAAGTAATGACCCCCCTTATTCCTTACCAATTCTTTGTGTGAGCTGGCTGATTGTGAGTGATACTGCATGCATAGAGGAAGGAGAATGGATGCTTATGGGAGATTCCTTCCTAACAATCTTAATCCATTCTAACTAGTTGAATATCAAAACCTACCAAGAGAAGAAGAAGAAAATCCACACCCCTTTGCTGATGCATTTCCTGATCTGACTAGCTCTGAAGTCTCCTCTGAAGACCAAAATTAGTTTGAGAACCCCTTTGCTTTAGAACTATATCAAGCAGGCATGGGTGATGCAAATAGGAACAGACCTAACCAACCAGTTTTTCCTTTCCCCATTGCCCATCAGAATGAAGTTGACAACATCAAGAACATTCCTACTTCAGCACTCCCCAAGTTTTATGGACTTGTCATAGAAGATCGTGATACCTTTTTGTTTGAGTTTGACATACTCTGCAGGAGTTATGATTATATTACTGATGCCCATAGGCTTAAGCTATTTCCTACCATTCTGAAAGAGGCTGCATTAAGATGGTTCATGAGCCTAGGTAGAGATATTGTGGAAACTTGGGAAGACATGAAGACAAAATTATTTGAAAAATACAAGGAATATTGCAGGGGCAGCCGCATGAGAGGAGGTGACATTTTCAGAACGCAGCAAAAAGAAGATGAGAGCCTGAAAGATTACATTGCAAGGTTTCTGTTTTGCCTACAAAAATCACACCATAAACTTAATGAAGACTCACAAAAGTTGCTTTTTTTTGGGAGGAATCAATGATAGCTATACTGATGCCTTGGACCTCATGGGAGGAGGAGATATCTCCCAAGTTCCTTGGGAGGATATCAAGAAAATAATGTCAGAACTATTATAGGGCAAGTTCAAAGAAGGGGAGAGCTTACCAATCTTCCATGGGTAAGTCAACTATTGGTGGAGTTTCAAAAATTGAGATTACTCATTTGCTGGCAGACTTTAAGCAAGACATTATAAATAATCTAACTACTCAGCTAGATACACTTAGGCCAAGAAGAAGCAAGATGAGGCAGAGGCAATGTTGATAGAGTATTGCCCCCTACTGCAGACAAAAGAAGAGGGACTGCAAATGCAAGATGGTAGCTAATCTTGAAAGTAAGCAGATTTCACCCGAGTTCAAACCAATCTAGATTAAAGAAGACCAAGTCTACTATGTTGCACGAAGGAAGCCTTGGGCTCCAAGACAAGGTATGCCATTGGATCCACTATCTTATGCTGGGCCATATTTTAATTCCTATTCATCTGGTAACCAATGGCAACCTCGATATCTATCCAACTATGGGGGATATCCACCACAACCTTGGAGTAACCCTCCAAATGTTTGGCCAAATCATCAAAGTGCTCCACCTCAGTGGTAGCAACCTCAGGGGAATTGAAAACAATTTCAATTGCATTGGCACCACCTCCAGGAAATTGGCAACAAACAAATCAATGGAGAGGAGGATGGTAATGGCCTACCCAGACAACCAGTTACATGCAACCACTTTCTCAGCCCCAGTAGCTTGCTATAATGCCTCCACCTGCTAATCCAAGTTCAAATGCACGTAAACCTACTCAGCTACCAACTCAGCCCACACCCAATCCAACTAATAAAACACAACAACAACTTGCATACTTTGCTGATTCAAACCAATTCCCTGCATATGCTGTGAGTGTAAATGACATTCACTTGTGTTCAAAAACATGCTGTGAGTGTAAATGACATTCACTTGTGTTCAAAAACTACTCTACCAGCCCTTTCCAAGCCCATTATCACTGATCTTCCTGTGGAAGAGGAAGTGGAACCTCTCAATGATTCCATTCAGCCAAGTGTACCTAAAAATCCTGAACCAGTCCAAGTCAAGAAGACTGAATAAGAACCACCATTTCCTCAGTGATTAGAAGTTGCCAAAAAGAAGGAAGAAAAGGAGGATACAACTTTTGATATCTTGGATCAGCTGAAGCATATATATGTCTAGATACCTCTATTTCAGGCCATAAAGGACGTTCCAATCTACGACAAGACAATCAAAGAAGCATGCCTCAAGAAGCCAGGTAGGGAAAACAAGGACCCAATTACAGTTCATGTGGTGGGACAGCTAGTTGACATCATGCTGGGAAAAGTGACTATCACCAAGTATAATGACCCAGGTAGTCCTGTGGTAGTATTTGTTATAAACGGGGTCCAAGTAAAGAATGCTCTGATTGATTTAGGGGCAGCAATAAATGTAATGACCAAAGACATCTTGTAGCAACTAAACGTTGCAAGCATGAGATCTACTCCTACTGTCTTGTAGCTTGCTGATAGCTCTACTGTTAAGCCTGATGCTGTAGTGGAGGATCTTGTGGTAGTTTTAGACTCCTGGGAGTACCCAACAGACTTTATGATTCTTTCTCTTAAAGCTACACTAGGCGGGTATCCCATTATCTTGGAAGACCTTGGTTAGCAACTGAAGATGTATACATTGGATGTCGGTCAGGTGGCATGACCATTTCAGATGGGAGGAGCACACAAAAGTTTGTTCTTTATCCACCTCCTTAGCCATCTCATGATGAAGATAAACCCGTATGGCCACATGTTGGTGAAGAGGCCAAGGAAGTTAATTCTGTGGCGCGGCTTTTGATGCTAGGCGGAAGCTCTTTCATGCAGCTCCAAGATGAGGATGAAGTATTGGCTAGCATCATTCAAAACCATTGTGAAGTGGAAGAAGCATCATCTTCTCATTCTGCTACTTCAGTCAAGACACTTCTGCCTGCTCTTCCTACAGCCACTGTTCCTGCAAATGTTCTTTGTGCGGGCACTCTTCTTGTAGCCACTGTTCCTGTAGACAAACTTCCTACAACAACAGGTATGTCCCATACATTGCTACCATATGAACTAAAGGTACCATGTGTTAATGAAGTAGCCATGATAGAGTTAAGCACACAAGTATAAGTGTTATAGGGAAAATATCTAAATGTTAATAGTAAATTAGGTGGGGAACAACAACTATTATTGACAAATTTATTAAGGATCTATCAACATGCATTTGCGTGGGATTATCATGATATGAAGGGATTGGACCCTAAACTTTGTACATATAAAATTTATATCAGAGATGATTGCACCCCAGTAAGGCAGCCACAAAGAAGAATTAACTCTGTACTAAGAAAAATTGTAAAAGGGGAATTGCAGAAATTAGTAGATGGAGGATTTATCTACCCATCTTAGATAGTCAGTGGGTGTCTCCAGTAGTGATTGTGCCCAAAAAAGGAGGGAAATGACGAGTTTGTGTTGATTATAGGGAACTTAATGTTGCCACCAAGAAGAACCACTTTCCCTTACCCTTCATTGATCAAGCTTTGGACACACTTGCAAGAAAGCAATACTTTTCTTTTTTAGATGGATTCAACAACTACAACCAAATCCAAATTGCACTAGAGGACCAGGAGAAGACCATATTTACCTGTCCATGGGGGGCCTATGCCTATTCGGTACTCCCATTTGGCTTATGCAATGCACCTGCAACTTTTTAGAGGGCAGTCATTAGCATATTCTCAGACATTTCTCATAATTGCATGGAAATTTATATGGATGACTTTACCACTTATGGTGTTGATTTTAATCAAGTGTTGGAAAATCTTAGTAGAGTCCTATAGAGATGTGAAGACCAAAACTTGTCCTTAAACAGTGTAAAGTGCTTCATGATGATGCAAGAAGGTTTAGTTCTTGGCCACTACATCTCCCACAAGGGAATTCAAGTAGATCCTGCAAAGATTGAGGTAATCACAAATCTTCCCACGCCTGCAAAACAAAAGGATGTTAGGAGTTTCTTGGGTCATGCAAGATGTTATAGGTATTTCATCAAGGATTTCAACAAGTTAGCAACACCATTGTATACTCTTCTCACTAAAGATGTTGAATTTTAGTGGACTGAAGCCTGTGACAAGACATTTTTTGACTTGAAGACAACTTTGAATCATGCTCCTGTACTCAAAGGATCTAATTGGGAACTTCCTTCTCACATCCATACTGATGCATCAGATTATGCCATAGGAGCAGTCTTAGGACAAAAAGGAGTTGTTGAAAATGCCATTTACTTTGTCAGCAAAAATTTACAAGGAGTTGAATTCAATTATATAGTGACAGAGAAAGAAATGCTGATAGTAATTTATGCACTGAACAAATTTAGACATTACATAACAGGCTACCAAATCTTTGTGCACACTGATCATGCAACCATTAGATATCTCATGAATAAACCTTTGGTCACAGGTAGGTTGGCAAGATGGTGATTGTTGATGCAGGAGTTTGATATAACCATTGTGGATAAGTTAGGGAAGGTCAATGTTGTTGCAGATTTTCTTTCAAGGCTGACTACATCAGAAGACAATCAGTCCATAGATGACTCTTTTCCTTATGAGCATCTATTCTCCCTCAGTATACAAACACCTTGGTATGCTGACAAAGCCAATTATTTGGTCATAGATAGAGTTCCTTCTCACTTCTCTCCAAAAGAGAAAAGGGCACTCATTGGAAAATGTTTTCCTTTCTCTTGGATTGCTGGATGTTTGTTTTATACTGGACCAAACCATGTCATGAGGAGATGTGTGAGAGAAGATGAGACATGACATTTTGCATGCATGTCATAACGAACCATGTGGAAGACACTTTGCAGCCAAGAGGACAACAATGAAGGTTTTGAACACATGATATTACTAGCCAACACTCCACAAGGATGCAGGAAGGTATAAAATGTGATAGATGTCAAAGAATGGGCAGACCAACCAGATCTGATGAGATGCCACTTTGCGCTCAGGTAGTAATCACTCCCTTTGACAAGTGGGGATTGGATTTTGTGGGACCCATTGACCCTCCATCAAATGGTAAGTCTTACATATTGGTATGCACTGATTATGTGACAAAGTGGGTAGAAGTAAAAACCATGAAGCATTTAAGAGATAACAAGGTTGCAAAATTTCTTTATGAGAATTTTCACAAGATATGGAGTCCCAAGAGAAATAGTGACTGATCAAGGGGTTCAATTCACATGAACTCTTGTTGCAACACTAGTTAATGAGTACATCATAAGACTCTGGAAGTCTACTCCTTATCACCCACAGGCTAATGGCCAAGTTGAGGTGACCAACAGAGAAATTGAAGCCATTCTGACCAAAACGGTAGCTATTCATAGAAAGGATTGGACAAACAAATTAGCAAAAACTCTTTGGGTCTATAGGACAGTTTGGAAAACAACTAAAGGGTTCATTCCGTTTAAGTTGCTGTATGGAAAGATTGCCATGATGCCCATTGAATTTGAATATAAAACTCTTCGGACTGTAGTAGATTTGGGGATGGATATTTCTAAGGCACAAAGAGAAAAAATCATGTAGCTAGATGCTTTGGATGAGATAAGAAGAGTAGACCTGCATCATACAAAGGTAGTGTAGAATCAGAGAATCAAGTGGCACTACAAATTTATCAAGGACAAGAAATTCCAACTAGGAGATTGGGCCTTGCTCTATGACTCAAGATATTAGGACAATGTAGGAAAATTGCAGACAAGGTTGCTAGGACCATATGAAGTCGTTGAGGTCTTTCCTAATGAAGTTGTTCAACTTACCACCATTGACCCTGTCAGATTCAAATTGCTTGTCAATGGTCGTGACTTTAGATTATATCATATGCCAACTTCCAAAGAAGAGTTCCTGCAACAATGCACCCATCATTCAACACTCGAGCTTCCTGCAGCCAAAGGAAGTGGACCTAGTGTCCCTCCTTTTGGCTAATTAAGGTACATACTTGTCGTAATAAAGACTTCCGCTTTTGTGGAAGTCCATTTCTTCACCCATCCGTACATTCACCCATCCATCACGACCTTTCTCTCTTTTCCATCACTTCATTCCACTTCACCTCATTCGACTTCATTTTCATTAATTGCTCAATTTATTCCCTAAAAAGGCAAACGATACTTTCTCCACAATCTTTGCAACAAATCCTCCACACATTTAGGTATTTGCGCATTAATTGCTATCTTTTAATCATCTTTTAAGTGCAATCATTTAATCACTGTACATTAGTATAGATGTTCACATAACATGTCATTACTCCTTGTCAAATCACCACTCCCATCTCGCATGTGCAGACATGTCCAAATTTAGGTTGGGGGGGGAAAGAAAAAGATGCAAATATATTGCCCATGTGTCAATTTATGCTAGGCTACGTCAGAAAATTTAAAATGAACCGATTTGAAATATGAGTGAGAGGACGGCTTGCATGTGTGAAGTGACATTGACTACAGGCGTCATTTCTTCTAATCATAATTCTCCTTTATCACTCCTTTTATTGCCATTATTGACTCTGTCGTAATCTTGAGTTGCAAGCAAAAAGGTAAAACAAAAGAAAAAAAAACTCAGTCGATATTGGTATTGGAAATTTAGCAGGTATTGCAGGAAGGCGAACTTGATTTTTAGACGGTAATTGCAGGAAAGAAATCGTAGAGCATTTTCTTTCTTTTGTTTTACTTTTTTGCTTGCAATTCAAGATTACGACAGAGTCGATAATGGCAAGAAAATGAGTGATCAAGGAGAATTATGACAGAAAGAAATGGCGGCTGCAGTTAATGTCACTTCACACATGCAAGCTGTCCTCACTCATATTTCAAATCGGCTCATTTTAAATTTTCTGACATAGCCTAGCATAAATTGACACATGGGCAATATATTTGCATCTTTTTCTTTCCCCCCCAACCTAAATTTGGATGTGTCTGCACATGTGAGATGGGAGTGGTGATTTGACAGGGAGTAATGACATGTTATGTGAACGTCTATACTAATGTATAGTGATTAAATGAATGTAGTTAAAAGATAATTAAAAGATAACAATTAATGCGCACATACCTGAATGTGTGGAGGATTTGTTGCAAAAATTGTGGAGAAAGTACCGTTCGTCTTTTTAGGGAACAAATTGAGCAATTAATGAAAATGAAATCGAATGAGGTGAAGTGGAATGAAGTGATGGAAGAGAGAGAAAGGTGGTGATGGATGGGTGAATGGGCAGATGGGTGAAGAAATGGACTTCCACAAGAGCGGAAGTCTTTATTATGACAAGTATGTACCTTAATTAGCTAGGAGGGACACTAGGTCCACTTCTTTCGGCAACAGGAAGCTTGGGTGTTGAATGCTGGGTGAATTGTTGCAGGAACTTTTCTTTGGAAGCTGACTTATGATATAATTTGAGGTGATGACCATTGACAAGTAATTTGAATCTGACAGGGTCAATGATGGTAAGCTGAACAACTCCTTTAGGAAAGACCTTAGCGACTTCATATGGTCCTAGCCACCTTGGCTGCAATTTTCCTACATTGTCCTGATATCTTGAGTCATAGAGCAGGGCCCAATCTCTTGGTTGGAATTTCTTGTCCTTGATAAATTTGTCATGCCATTTGATTCTCTGATTCTGCACTAACTTTGTATGATGCAGGACTGCTCTTCTTATCTCATCCAAAACATTTAGCTGCATAATTCTTTCTCTTTGTGCCTCAGAAATATCCATCCCCAAATTTGCTAAAGTCCGAAGAGTCTTATATTCAAATTCAATGGGCATCATGATTGTCTTTCTATACGGCAACTCAAATGGAGTGAAGCCTGTAATTGTTTTCCAAGTTGTTCTATAAGCCCAAACAACTTTTGGTAACCTGTTTGCCCAATCCTTTCTATGAATAGCTACCGTTTTGGTCAGAATGATTTCAATTTCTTTGTTGGTCACCTCAACTTGGCCATTAGCCTGGGGGTGATAAAGAGTAGACTTCTTGTGCCTTATGTTGTACTCATTAACTAGTGTTGCAACAAGGGTTGATATGAATTGAGCCCTTTGATCAGTCGCTATTTCTCTTGGGACTCCATACCTTGTAAAAATCTTCTTATAAAGAAATTCTGTAACCTTGTTATCTCTTGCATGCTTCATGGCTTTTACTTCTACCCACTTTGTCACATAATCAGTGCATACCAATATATAAGACTTACCATTTGATGGAGGGTCAATGGGTCCCACAAAATCCAATCTCCACTTGTCAAAGGGAGTGATTGCTACCCGAGGGCAAAGTGGCATCTCATCAGATCTGGTTGGTCTGCCCATTCTTTGACATCTATCACATTTTCTAGTATACCTTCCTGCATCCTTGTGGAGTGTTGGTTAGTAATATCTTGTGTTCAAAACCTTCATTGCTGTCCTCTTGGTTGCAAAGTGCCCTCCACATGGTTTGTTGTGACATGCATACAAAATGTCATGTGTCTTATCTTCTCTCACACATTTCCTTATGACATGGTTTGGTCCAGTATAAAACAAACATCCAACAATCCAAGAGAAAGTAAACGATTTTTCAATGAGTGCCCTTTTCTCTTTTGGAGAGAAGTGAGAAGGAACTCTACCTGTGACCAAATAATTGGCTATGTCAACATACCAAGGTGTTTGTATACTGAGGGAGAATAAATGCTCATCAGAAAAAGTTATCTATTGACTGATTGTCTTCTGATGTAGTCAACCTTGAAAGAAAATCTGCAACAACATTGGCCTTCCCTAGCTTATCCACAATGGTTATATCAAACTCCTGCATCAACAATAACCATCTTGCCAACCTACCTGTGATCAAAGGTTTATTCATGAGATATCTAATGGCTGCATGATGTGTGCACAAAGATTTGGTAGCCTGTTACGTAATGTCTGAATATGTTCAATGCATAGATTACTGCTAGCATTTCTTTCTCTGTCAATGTATAATTGAATTTAACTCCTTGTAAATTTTTGCTGACAAAGTAAATGGCGTTTTCAACAGCCCCTTTCTGTCCTAAGACTGCTCCTATGGCATAATCTGATGCATCGGTATGGATGTGGAAAAGAAGTTCCCAATTAGGTCCTTTGAGTATAGGAGTATGAGTCAAAACTGCCTTCAAGTCAAAAAATGCTTTGTCACAGGCTTCAGTCCACTAAATTTCAACATCTTTAGTGAGAAGAGTATACAATGGTGCTGCTACCTTACTGAAATCCTTGATAAAACACTTAGAATATCCTGCATGACCTAAGAAACTCCTAACATCCTTCTGTTTTGCAGGTGTGGGCAGATTTGTGATTACCTCAATCTTTGCAGAATCTACTTGAACTGTGGAAGATGTAGTGGCCAAGAAGTACACTTTCCTACATCATCGTGAAACACTTTTCACTGTTTAAGAACAAATTTTGGTCTTCACATCTCTGTAGGACTTTCTTGAGATTTTCTAACGTTTGATTAAAATCAACACCATAAGTGCTAAATTCATCCATATAAATTTCCATGCAATTATGAGAAATTTATGAGAATATGCTAATGACTGCCCTCTAAAAAGTTGCAGGTGCATTGCATAAGCCAAATGGGAGTACCGTATAGGCATAGGTCTGCCATAGACAGACAAATGTGGTCTTCTCTTAGTCCTCAGGTGCAATTTGGATCTGGTTGTAGCCGTTGAATCCATCTAGGAAAGAAAAGTATTGCTTTCCTGCAAGTGTGTCCAAAGCTTGATCAATGAAGGGTAGGGAAAGTGGTCCTTCTTGGTGGCAACATTAAGTTCCCTATAATCAACACTGTTACATCCCTCAAATTGCAACTTTATGTTCGGTTATGTATTTTGAATACAATGATAGTTGCAAGTAACTACTTTCATGTGATTATGACACTGGGAATGAATAGTTGTTCTTTTATTGTAATCGTAATGCTGACGAACTTTTATTTATTTATTTATTTATTTTGCTAAGAAGTTGAATGAGATCATGAGATTAAATTTAAATGCATATTATTAGGCCGTTTGAGAACAATCTAACCATAATCCTTGTCAGTGGATGCAGGATTGCCAATGCCACAAGAGAAAGGGAAACATCGTCAGGGAGAGGACATGCTTAACAATGGATCTATTTTATCGTCTACCTCGAGTCGGTGTATGACAAGTATCTAAGTCGTAACTTGGTCGTAAATAATTCAATTTAATTATTCAATTACCTAGGTCAATGTAAATATATAAAGCATCTTTTATAATTTAAAAAGAAGTATGTAATTGAATAATAAATGATATAAATAAACATTGGAAACCTTGGAGAGGAACGAACTAATGTTTTAATATCTAAATAACAATGTAAATATTAATGTTGGCTTCAAATTTGGAAGGAAATTCCTTTGGCGTTGGGGTCTTTGAGGTGGGCTTCTAGAACCTCATCTCCCGTGTGGAGAAACGCCCAAGACTAGGCAGATGAAAGGAATCTTGGAACCGTTTGGAAAATCCGACCACCATTTTTTCATCTTTTCCTTTTTCGTCATGGGGGGGGCTCTCACACTATGGATCTCTCTGTGTGTTGGATAGCGGAATTCTCTTTGGGAAAAAGACGTATTCTTTTGCATTGCCTGAAGCGAAGTAGTATTGAGTTGTTTATCAATTCTTCCCACCTTATTCTTAATCCTCTTCACTTTTAACAACCCTAGTCTCTGTGCTCGGAATCTGGGTCTGGAAGTGGTTCCGTCTTAGCTCTCCAATTCATTAGTGTTAGCCTTGAGCCTTTGCTTCGAACGTTGTTTAGAGGAAGTGTTGTACGCGGCAAGGAATATAGATGCTTCAAATCCAATCCTTTCAGAGAATTAAAAATGATTGGAAATCGATCATTCCTTTCAGGCATGTATGGTAAAACCTTATATGTTTTAATGTTTCTCTCCACCACATTTGCAGGAATACAAGGAAGATAAGTTCTTGAAAAAGAAATGATATTTCAAATTCTTGATCAAATAGATTTAGCTTTAAAATTTGTTTTTGGTTATGATCCTTCCTTAAATAGAATGCAATGTTGAATCATTCTTGTTGTCTAACTTGTCTGGCGACCATCATTTAGTCAAGCTATCTTCATGTAGCACTAGCCCTGTTTATTTTATATTGATTCTCAGACCCGAGACAAGGCTTGACTCTATTTGTTGTTTATAAATGTACTTGGTCAATCTGTGAGGTGTAATTACAAATCTTTTCTCATTTTTGCGACCTGCATATTCTTTCTTTGAACCCAAATCTGGATATGCTTTGCATTCGGGTAACCTTTGTCCACTATTTAACATTTGGAACTGAAGTAGAGTGAATATCTTGAAAACGTTTGGAAAAGTTATTTTGTCTAAAGAAGCTGTGGACACTCTTCTTTTCTCTTTGTCAGATGATCTGTTTTGGCTACGTGACCTTTCTTCTTCCTAATTTGAGTTTAATCTGGATAGATAAATTCGGAAATTCAGAAATACTGGTCATAACCTGTATAATGTCAATTAATTGGTAAACTGATTGGTGAATAAATAAAAGACAATCTCATTATGGAGTCATAGCCTTGTTCCTTTCTTTTGAATTTAGAAATTCTTTGGGTGATCGTATCCGTTTATTAAGATGAGATTTGGAATCCCAACATGATGAAGTTATAATCTTCTCATCCTGCGATCATCTTATGTAGGACAACCTGTCTTCTACCATGAACCCTTTTTATCAATATTGACTCTTGGTCGTGATCTGAGTTCTCCTTCTCTGTGAAGTTTGTTGGTCTGAGAACACACATCCTCTAACATAATATCTAAGCATAGCGTGGGAGACGGGTATCATCTATAGATGTTGCGCTGCTAATGGATAACATAATATTTCCAACCTATGCCCTGGCAATTTATATATATATATCAATAGATGTATCTTGTACCACTCATTTTAAGGACAGGTCTTTCATCCTTTCTTCAAGCTTATACGGTAATGGACTTTGTTGTTAACATCTGAGAAATTCCTTGAATGGAAACCGATTTACTCTGCCATCTAAATTTGTAAGTAGTCCAAAACATCTTGAAGTTTTCATGAGCATTATTTCACTTTGTCTTAAATGAGTTCACACTATTCATAAAAGCTGAATTGGTTGAGGGCATACCTCTCCTCTAATCTGAGATCCTTAACTAGCTTGTAATTGGTTAAGAACTGGAAGGACATTATATTGAATCAGCTAAATTTGTCTCTCTCTATACACATGACTTAACCAGGAGGTTAACCATAAAATTAAGAAAAGATTGAGAACCAAATCTGGACTGAGGACAGTCTTAAACGAATTCAGATAAGTAATCTTTCCACTCTGTTTTGGGTATCAGAGTTGGCACGGGTCTCTCTCATACAAAGTTTGATAAATCTGGAGAATCCTTACGGGTGCCAAGACTTTGACTTCTTCACTTGTCATGTTTTTGGCTAACAGATCATTTTTCAGTTGCAAAAGTTAACCAAACCTTGTAGTATAAACTTGGGTCCAAAATACAAAGTTGAATAAAGACCACTTAATGGAATCTGTCGTTGGTCATAGGTGCTCAATGAAAACATTCTTTGTTTAGAGAAGGCAGTTAGTCTTAAGAGAAAGTGAAAGACGTTGAGCCGAGTCTCTCTCTTCATGAATAGATGCTTAATGGTATCAACTTAACCTTAATCTTAGAAATGAACAATAACCGAATCAGTTGATGCAAGATTATAAACTTGTTCTAAGAATTATCATGTCGAGTAAGGGTGAGAGAGCTGACGGCATGGGAGTGCCAGAGATATCGGCACAGGTGTGCCAGAGATAACGGCACAAGAGTGCCAGCAATATAAAAATCCTTGGCCAAGGTACGATGCTAGATTCAGCATCTGTCAGCTATCAAGTACCGGATATACCACTGATCAGAGAGGCCCTTCTAGAGGTACCCTTAGTTAGGTCGATCAGGAGGTATAGGTCCTTGACACCAGGCTCAGAGGCATGATGATAATTTGATCCATGTTGATTACCCTCGTGAAGGGCGGGTTCTTCAGTTGAAGAAACTCGGGAGACTAGTAGGTCTTGGTTGGGTGGTAAAGCCCTTGATGATATTTCTCTTTTCTCAAGTGATGATGATCAACATTTCAGTTTAGTGATGTCTACATAAGGGGTTACCTACTTCTGCCAATTCAGGTACAATATATGTTCATTTGGGTACTTTATATGCAACATTTACTGTTATGTAATTAATGTATTGCTCAAAGTAGTTTTGAATGGAAAAGATTGACAGTTGATTTCATTACCTTGTTATGAATGGAAGTTAGTTAATGATGCCCTAACAGTTACTCTTTAGTTCGTTATTATGCTTGAAGAAACCCTAGTTAGACAGTTATTTAATTATTGTTCATCCGTGAAATGGTTGGAGGAAACAGTTAGTTGCCTTCGTTTCAGTTGAAACTGGAAACTCACAAGATTAGTTGCTTTTGAAATCAGTTGGAAACAAATTGGAAACCCTAGTTTCGAAAGCAAGTTAGTTGCAATTCAGTTGAAATTTGGTTGATAGTTGAATTATTAAACTGTAGACCAGATAGGTTGTTACAAACACAAACTCGCCATTTCCCTCTTTTCTTGGGCACAATCACTAATGGAGACACCCATTGACTATCTGAGATGGGGTAGATAAATCTTGCATCTAGTAATTTCTGCAATTCCCCTTTTACAATTTCCCTTTGTGTAGGGTTAATTCTTCTTTGTGGCTGCTTTATTGAGGTGCAATCTTCTCTGATGTAAATTCTGTGTGTACAAAGTTTAGGGTCCAATCCCTTCATATTATGATAATCCCACACAAATGCATGCTTATGGGTCCTTAATAAGTTTGTGAATAACAGTTGCTGTTCCCCACTGTTGTACCCAAAACCAAAATTTTTGCTTCATCAAGGCATTTTGTTTAAAAGAGTCTAAATCTTGCTAAAATGATGTCAAGTACAGTTTTTGGGCAATATCAAGCAGGGAGTTTTATCAGTATTTTGTCAGTCAAAGGCAGTTCTATTGATCAGAACCTACATTGGAGGCTCAGAATGGAACATTTTACGATGAAGAAGCATTTCATGACAACAACTATGCTTTCGCATGATCATTTCAGTGGTCAAGACGGAGTTTTTAGTGATTAAATTATGAAGATTTATTAGAGAAAAGCAAGAAAGCGCAATTGTAGCCCAGGGGCGCCCTTCTTTTTGAAGGTCAAGATCTTGTTGAAAATACTCATAAATACAGTCAAACTCTTCAGAATTGGTTTGGCTATCCGATGAGCTATCTAGCGAAGCTTTCCGAGACCCATAACTCCGGCAACTGGCGACAGAAGTTGAAATTTCCAAAGTTTCACATTGTAGAAACTTGTACTTTTTCAGCAAAAGCGCGCCTGTAGCTTGAGGGCGCCCTTCTTAAAGGAGGTTTGGATTTTAGTTTTTCTGATGACTGATATAGTTAATCTTTTCACAACTAGTCTGCTCGTCCAACGAGCTATCAAACGCAGTCATCCGAGTCCTAGAGCTCCGGCAGCCAACGTCTGAAGATGAGCTTATAATGAAGTTTTCACATCTTTGAGCTTCTTTGTTGTGTTTCCAGTGCAACTATAGCTCAGGGGCGCTTGTCAAAATGACCCTTAAGATGGTCCAGTTTGCTGACGAGGTCTTCTTGACATCAGTACTACTCTAGTCCAGCTTCGCGTTGCACCAAGTTGCCTGTTAATCCGACGTTCCAGGTGATCGTGGCAGAGGATCTACCAAGCACGTAATTTCACGGGCGGACTGGCATAAAATTTTCATTGTATTTCTACAGTCTAGAGGCGCCTAGCCTTTAGGCCTGTCAGATGAGGTTGTTCGCATTCGAAGTCTTCATGAGACTTGAGCGTAATTACTTTATCTATTCAACAAGCCCAGCGATCAGCTTCCGGGTTTTGGCAGACGCTCGTACGTGCAAGGTCTTTGGCGAAATGCTGAAAAGTGAAGACATCCGAAAAATGGCTAAGTATGGAGCGTATATTTTAAATAAAATACGCACTTGCATTTTTGAGGTCTTAGAAGCAGTTTTCTTGCTTCGTCACCTCTAGAGACGCCTCTTGTAGATCCTTCTAGCTACGCGTTGAGACAGACAGTGCTCAAATTGGGTCATCCCAACTCCAAATATCAAAGGTCGAAGTAGGGCATTTGGTTGAGAGTTGTACTTTTGTCAAAATGGTGTCAGTGCAACTGTAGGCTAGGGGAGCTTTTACTTTTGAGGTCCTTAATGCACTTTTCAGATGACGTTGGATGCTTGTAGTCACGCAGTGAACTTGGTTACCTGTCAGCAGGGTTCACAGTTCGCCGTCAGCAGCTATTTGAAGTATCAGATGGCAGTTTAGGAAAATGGTTAAGTCTGGCACCTATAAATGAATTTAATCAAGGGCGCCTAATTTTTTGAGGTGTTAAATGATGGATTTTGCAGTGATGACTCCCAGCAGACATTTCTTCTTTGCTCAGCAGGCTTCGCATTCAATTCATTAGCTCGGTCTCAGCATCATCCGGTCACCCGGAAATCAGTGTCGAAGATGGCCAGTCGTAACTTTGTCGTCAGCTATAAAATAGGAAGTTAATAAAAAGTGCAATATCTTGAGCAAATGGACGCCTATGAGCTCAGATGATGACTTTTTGGAATCAGTGAAGTCTAACGGTGAATCCTAAAGCTTCGTTTGAATTGTCAATTGAAGTTAGATAATTTTTAATATTTATTTTGCATTAAATGGCGAATTTCTATAATTGGCGCCTTTGCAAATTGCATAATGAATATTTTATTATTCAAACTTCGAGTCAGTGGCAGTGAAACTGAAAGGGGTCCAATTAGAAGGCGTCTATTTCAGTCAGGGTTTTTGATCTTGCAGTTCATAAGATGGTGCGAATTTTCTTTATTTAAGTAAATTCGCCATCTTCATTTATTATTCACCAAGCTTCAAGAGAAATTCGTATTTTTAAAGAGAAATCCATATTTTCAAACAAAATTCGTTTTTCTTCAAGGCAAAGGCATGTTTTTCAAGAAAAATTCATATTTCTTCAAAGCAAAGACGTATCTTCAAGGCAAATTCGTAATTCTCAAGTAAAGGCGAATTTTAGCAAGCAAAGGCGAATTCTTTATCTATTTGCAAAGGCGATTTCTCCAATCACATTCTTTTGCAGGTTAAAAGTTCACTTTTTCAGCAATTTGAAGAATTCAAGGGCGATTTTCATTGAAGAAGAGCATACAAAAAACGTCTTTTTCCTCCTTGATTTCCTCCTTGATTCTCAAATTTCTCTCAGATTTCAATTCGCATGTTCCTAAAATTGGCAAAATTCGACAAGTCTCAGCATCTGGATCATTTCTATATAGCTTCCTCGAATTAAAATCGTGCGTTTGATTTTTCAAGAATTTTTAACTCCAGAGCATTCATTCTTGAGTTTCTAATTTTCTCAACTGAAAACTCTTTGCATGGTCGAGTAGAAGTTAGATTTTTGCATTTTTGACGTTTGGGTTGTCTTAGAATCTTTTTCTGGACAAAACCCATATCTTAGATTTTTCGCCGAAAATAACTCTTCAAAAGGCTATTTTTAGCCTCAACAGGTATTTTTAGCTTTCCAGAAATCTTGTCAAAATACAGCGTGTTCACAGTCAAGAGGCGAGTTTTTCAGAGTGCAGCTCACGTAGATTGAATTTAAGACCAAATCGGTCTTAATTCGCGATTTCATCAAAAAAGTTGAGACCGATTTGTATCAAGTGCTTTCAGAGGGTTGATACCGTTGGAATTTTGCGTGTGCAGCAAGTTCATTTGCATTTCTCACAAACAGAGTGTGCACAGTCAAATCTCGCAGTTTCGTCATGCAAAAGTGTCAGAAGCATCAAGCTGCAGAGGAGATAGTCGCCATCACTTCAGTTACGGAGCCGCCAAAGTTATGAGTCAGTGAAATGCTAGTTTGAGTGTGCAAGGATTGCTCAAGTTGTGACATTCAGATGCTGATGCAGTTAACAATCTCGTTGAGGGATTGGGTGCCGAGATTACGGCCAATAGACTTCGTTCCCACCTCTCGAATAGACATTAAACACAGAGTTAAACTTGCGTTACCTTCTTAAGTTAACTCATTGTCTCATCTCATGCATATCTATTCTGAGATTAGCTTTCACACTTGGAGTTTCTTTTAGGGTTTTATGTTAACTGATGATTGTTCAGTTAACATGCTTTCAATAAGGACGTGCATGCTTGCACAATTGTCCATTTTTAGATTAGATGTTTCGGTTAACTGATGGTAGTTTCCCAGTTAACTGTATAGTTTACTTCATTAGGGCTTAGCAGCAAAACTTGCATGCATTGCAAGACTGTAGTTGACTCAAGGTGATTTTAGGGTTCCCTACACCTTTCGATGTCTATAAATAAGAGCTTTTGCTCATTTGTACATAACTTTTGCGAGAGAAATATATGTCATACCTACCTTGCCCTCAATATTGCTCTTTTTGTATCTGTTCATGCGTTTTTACTATTATGATGAATTGTTATGCCACATAGGGTTTCATGCAATTATAATGGTGAATTCTTTCCTTAGTTAGATAAAATCTGTTTTGTGTTTAATAAACTTGTTCAGATTGAGATGATAGTTGTGCCACCTTGCCTTCAAGTAGAGAATCTGCACTTGGTTATCGTGTGTTGTTGTGAACAATAAACTTGTTCGGATTGAGCTGATAGATGTGCCACCTTGCCTTCAAGTTGAGAATCCGTATTCAGTTTATCGTGTGATGTTGTTTTCAATAAACTTGTTTAGATTGAGCTGATAGATGTGCCACCTTGCCTTCAAGTTGAGAATCTATACTTGTTTATCGTCAGATAGTCAAACCTTGCTTCATTTCCTCATGCTCTGTTTTCTTGAGGAAACTGGATAGATTTTAAGTAATTAAGCTTAATTGTAGTTAGTAATACTGCAAAACCAGAAAATACTCAGCTGCAACGTATATAGTTTTCGAGAAAGCCTTGTACCTCTACAACTGAAACAAAAAGACAGGATTTAGTTTAGTTTACTTTCCTTTTCAAAGTATTTTTGTCAAGCACAATGAGGGAGCTTCCCCTCCTAATTTGAAGAGCACTCATTGCGTAGTGTGCATAGCTGTCCGTACCAACTCTTACTCGAGAGGTGCTAGTTGTTACGCCAACATCCACCTAATTTACTATTAACATTTAGATATTTTCTTTTTGACACCTGTACTTGTGTGGTTAACTCTATCATGATTGCTTCATTAATACATGGTACCTTTAGCTCATATGGCATCAATGTATGAGACATACCTGTTGCTGCAGGAAGTCTGTCTACAGGAACAGTGGCTGCAAGAAGATTGGCTGTAGGAAGAATGTCTGTAGGAACAGTGGCTACAGGAAGAGCAGGAAAAAGTGTCTTGATTGGAGTAGCAAAATGAGAAGATGATGCTTCTTCCACTTCACAATGGTTCTGAATGATGTTAACCAATGCTTCATCCTTATCTTGGATCTACATGAAAGAGCTTCTGCCTAGCATCATAAGCTGCGCCACCAAATTAACTTCCTCGGCCTCCTCACTAACATGTGGCCATACGAGATTATCTTCATCATGAGATGGCTGAGCAGGAGGATAAAGAACAAACTTTTTCGTGCTCCTCCCATCTGAAATGGTCACGTCCCCTGATCAACATGTAATGTATGCATTTGCCGTTGCTAACCAAGACCACCTAAGAATAATGGGATACCTGTTGATGTGATTTTTATGACCGCACCAATCAGCAGAACAAAATAGTTTGAAAGCTATTCCATTCTCTCTTGATCAAAGTATTCCGTGCGTTAAGATTGCGAGAAAGTTCGCACGTTCAACTCCAAGGTTCCGAATACTTAGAATACCCTCAGTTGGTTTGATGTGAATTGCTGTGTTCTTACGAGGGGACTTACACAATTGTTCAAGATTCTTGCAGCTAACAATAGATAGATGATTTGAAAGGGATTTTGTGCGTATGATTTGGCAATAAGTTCGTTTTCCTAAAGCTAACCAAAAATGTGCGGAAAGTAAATGAGTGAAAGGGCCTAAGAGACTTATATTCTATTCTAAATGCAGGATATGCGGAGCTCAATTTCGGTAGACTTCGACCGAATTTCACTTAGCCTCACGCCGGACAGCTTTAGCAAAATTAGTGCAATCTTCAAAGGGATAGCAAAAGATGTTCAGATTACAATTTAGCATACATACACCATCAAAACGACGCATATAAGTATACAAATCACAATCGAAGTTAAACTCAAGATGATCTTCAGTGGACCACGCAAGGCGAACTTATCATCAATAAGCTGCTAGTGGTATGGAATGAAATGAAGCTACCTCAATAAAACACCACATATCAAAGTAAACTACTTGCATTAAATGAAAATTATGCTACTTGGATCTGAAAGGAATAAGAGACCTTGCTAGCTATCCATAACAAAGACGAATTCCACCATCAATGAAAAGATCTATTATCATGAAAGTGTTACACAACAATCTCCACAAAAGTTTTCAAAGGGAAAACTTTCTTTCTTCTCCACACTATGCCTACTATGCTCTACTCTCTAGTCTCCAATCTCTAGCTCTAATGCTAATGTCTAATATCTAATGATATCCAATCTAATGAATTACAAATGAGGGGGACTCCCCCTTTTATAGATAGCCCAGTCCAAAAGACGGCTAGGGTTACAATCAATAGAATGGCTAAGATTAAGCCACCTCAACCCTAACCTTAAAAACTACCAGAATGGGGAGTGGTGCAATAAATGAGCAAAGATTCCCACTCACTCCCAAAATAGAAAAGGCAATTAATGCCCACAATCAGTCTTCTAGAAGATCATCGTCCAGTAGTGCATTCCCATTCTCCTTCTCTCTGACTGCGAACTCGATGAATCTAGCAAGTACAACCTCAACCTCCTGCACTGAAATGGGTGGAATGCAATCAAGCTGGAACTCTAACACCGTGACTGAATGTTCATGCCTTGTACAAGATTTTCTCCAAGCAACCAAGGAATCCTGCGTGCTCTGGATCAAGGTGGAGAAAGTAGAAGTATTCTCGAAATCATCTTGTACGAAGGTCTTCACCTTAGAAAAGAAAGGCACCAGCCTACCCCTCAAATTATCAATATTTACCTCATCTGGACTCAACCGCCTAGCAAATATAGCCTCAAAAGTATTCTGAACTCCATCAATGATATTGGCCATAGCCTTCCGTACCCTGGTTGAATCTGCCTGTGCTGCGTCGAAGAAACCACGTCCCGTGATTGTTGAAGAATACCATCTAGAAAAGTCGTACCTGTCATTCTCCTGAATGACCCCTCCATCAATCAACAATCGCAAAGGGACATGCCTCAATGCCTCAAGACGCTGAATTACTTTGCTCTGATAGACAGAAGCATCACCCCAGGCCTGATCAACTGCCTCCATTCGTGCCAAAATACTAGAAGCCTGCTGAAAAGCAAAAGCAAGGTCCTCCATAAACTTTTCTGTCTCAGCACGAACTCCCGTGACCCACTTGTCTGCCTCCTGAGCCATCTTCCCTAACTCCATCAAGCCACTGATTGACTCTCTAGGTATCTTTGTTGGAGGCTCTATCACTGGAATCTCCTGCCCATGAGAACGAGACAACTGCTGCACATATCCAATTAGAGCCTTATGCTCTCTTTTCAACTTCTTGTACTTTCCTTCCTTCTTGAATAATCTGTCCTTGAGGGCGAGGTAGGAGTTATCACATTCTTCTACAATTTGTGCACCTGTGGGGCGTCCTAACTCCAAAGTTGTGACCACGTAATTCTCTGGCACTGCTTCATTTCGGTCACAATCAACCTGTGGCACGGCTACGTGAAGGGTACGAGAACCATCCTCATTAGTTGATATCTTCAAAAACTTTCGTGCTCCCCTCTTCTGTGGAGGCGCACTGATCCTGTTCAAGAACTCCTCCATTTCAACTGCTGGATCAATCTCCTCGCCGGGCCTCATCCTATCCCCTCGAGCCAATCGGTATCGTGATAATCGTATATCAAAGGGCTGCCGCTTTGTGCCTCTTACTTCTAACTGCTCAACTTTCTACATCATTCTCGTGAGGCTCATCGGGCCCTCATGGCCGAGTGTCTCCTCAAACTATATCATCATCATCCTCCATAGCCGCCTTCTAATTTGTTGAAACCGAGGGTCGGTGAGGAACTCTCATCATCCTCGCTTCGTCAACCTCCTACTAGGTGCGCGACACTCGCCAACCGACTTCTCCGTGGTGGCTGAGATTATTTTTCCAGACGCCGGTAACTGATTCAAAGGTATCTCCTCGGGATCAGCAAACAAGGAAACTTCCTCGATACTTTGGAGAACGCTTCCAATGGCGGTGACTAACTAACTCGCGGAGGCCTACCAACAGGTTTCGGCCGAACCGGCTCTTTCCTTCCTGGATTCTCGACTCCTCGTGGTGATTCTTTCGTTTCTTCCCGCCGGTGGTGCGTCCATGACCTCCCCATCACCAAGTCAAAGCAATTGACCTACTCTTCAATCTGCTCACACGCCTGTCAACCCATGCTTTGGTAAATGTCAAGACCGGAATAGAAAGTGTGTCCAAGTCAGCAACCTCTGGTTCTGATCAATCCGGGAGCGGAAGCGGAGTATCTCTTACTGCTGCATAATCTGGATGGACAACATCCATATCCTCATTCACCTGGTCTGGAACCAGAACAACTTCACACTCCCTGATCATGCTAATCGGCAACCGAGAGAACATTCTTTTCCTGACTTCAATCTCATCTGGCACATCAGCCCAATAATCCTCAATATTTGCCTTGTGTTTAAACTCTTCTGACAGTACCCATTTGATGTTATTATGCGGATCATAGTGGTGTCGGCTGGTGTGATATGAAAAGTGATAAAATTGAAGTTCACTCTCAGCTTCTCTGGCTGCCTGTAGTGAAGGACACACTTCATCCGAGTTGCCCATGACAATCGGGAAGTCAACACCTCCCTTCTTCTTCTTCTTTTGAATTTTATCGTAGGCAACCAATTGCCTAGATATCTCTAGCATTAAAATTCTATCGGTTGGGTACTTAGGCAAATTTATGGGTGGTATGATGAAAACCTTGCGTACTCTTTGGCGTAAGAAACTTTTGGAAACCGGAGAACCAACACCTATACCTTTCACTAATTCTTGTGCTCTCTCTCGAGATTCTATGATGCATCCGCTCCTGAAGCACTCTCGTGATATGCATGGTGAAGGCGTCATTGACACGCTTGTAATGAGTAGTGCTTGCCAGGTGTAACTGCGGACAAGCCTCATGTATTTTGAACTGGTGAGAGCCACAACCAACAGTTCTTTGTATGAAATTCTCCGCATTTCGGCCATACGAAGTCAAGACATGTAAAATGATGAGCCTCAAGTGAACGCCCTTCTGTGCCCGTGAGCTACCATGCAACCGCCACCGGATCATTGCAGCCCGCTTGACGAAGTCTTTCTTCCAAAGACGAAGGTTGTGATGTACGAACATCCGTGCGCAAAACAAAATGATTGTGGGTAGACTCCAACTCGACTCAACATCATAATAAGGTCACAGTACTCCTGCTTAAGTCATCTGCAATAATTTGTTTTGGCAACTTCGTTCGAGAAGGCTTGGGATTGATCATCCAGTGAGTATTGATTGTCTCCATGCATCTCTCGAATGCAAAAGCATACATTCGCTTAGCTCGCTCTCTGGATTTGTAAACCATGTTTTTGTGCACCTAGATCCCTAAGGCTTTCACCTAAATGGTCAAGGAGGAGATTAGTGCTACTTGTCCGACCAAGTATTACGATTGACTCCGATCCTTCTCATAGCACTATGACTCCATCATCTCCTCAACACCGAATGGCTAGTGGAAACCAAGAAATGAACCCACTTCAACAATATTGTGCTAAGTGTTCGGTCGATGACTTCCTAACTCTTAACATTCTCGTTTGAAAGTTTCTGCTGATGGAGCCCAAGTTGGTATCCATCACTGCCCAACTTCGAAATGAATTTTGACTCCTGCATAAATGTTTTGTCACTTTATAATCTGCTGGGTTCGATGCACCATTGTCTCTTGGGCCATTCTTCGCTCTACCTATCTGCAAAACAATAGACATTCATCAGCAAATTAATTTATAAAATAAATAAAACATAGTGCAGGGGCTGCAGTCGACTTCAAGAACTTGAGAAGCTGCAATAACATTTCTTATTCGCAAACCTCTGCTTCTTCTTCAATAAATTCGAGCTTCAATACTTAGAAAAATTTCTAAGTAAGCTTTAACTTCAGCAACTTAACAACTTCAAGCTTTAATAAAATCGCCCACTTCACTCTAGCAATCAGCAAGTTCACACCTTTTAAACTCTTTGAAATTTCTTTCTTCAAGGCGTCCTTCTCAGCTTCAAATCGAATCACTTCAGCAACACTTCAGCCTTAGCAAAGATTTCGAACTCCTCAAGCTTCAGCAATACTTAGCAACAATCTTCAGAGCAAATTCGTACTTCTCCAGCTGTGAAAATCAAGTGAGAAACTTCTCAATTTTATAGCCAAAAATCGAATTCTAGAAGGAGTCAATTATAGCCAGTACATTAAATTTCCACTACTCCACTTCAAGAATTCGAACTTTCCCTCTCTAGTATTTCTGACACTTGTCCGAGAATCTCAACCTTCTAGAAGTTCAACTTTGACTAGCATCTTAATTTACTTTAAAAAATGTTTAATTAAATTTCATCTTTTAATCCATTTAATTCCCTAGCCGAAACTCTGTCACTTGAATTCGAATTTTATTTCTCTTCTGCTTTGGAAAATTCATCTGTGAAGAATTCGATCGAAAACATCTAGGCAATTTAGTTCAAATTCGTTGTCTGGAGAAATTATCTTGAAAACACATTTTATTCACTTTGCCTTAGAAAATTTTAAAATTTTCCCTTAGGAAAATTCACAATTTGAGCACTGATTGAATTCTTCACTGAAAAATCGTTGGCGAAGTGTGGAAGATGTGGAAATCCATCTATCATCACGAATGTTTAGTACCTAGAAGAAAATTTTCTCTAAAACGCGATGAATCCATGGGTACACAACGAATGGGTTCATTTAAATTTTTTTAAAATTTTGAACCTTAGAAAATATTACTCCATCAATTTAAATCCGTTCTTCATCTCCGTGAACATCTTGTTGCTCTGACTTGAGAAATTTGAATTCATCCTGTATTGTCATCATCTTCTGACTTCATCTCTGAAAAATTTGCTCGCGCTTTAAGAAGAAAATTCATCACCTTGAGTTCTAGGCGTATTTTCTAAGGAAGAAAATATTTTGCCTTAGAAAAATTTTAAATCATCTTGAAGATTTTGCCTTAGAAAAATTTCGCCTTGGAAATTTTTATTCAATCTTGCTCATCTTTGCCTGTGAGAAAAACATCAACTTTGCTTAGAAAATCTTCATGAGGGCACCTAGCATATTTTATCTTTTACTCACCACCTTGCATTTTATTTGAAAAATATTTTCGCTTGAAGCTCCAACGCCTTAAGAAAAATTTTCATCACATCATCTTATATTTCATTTCACCACCCTAGGCGCATAGCATACTTGAAGAAAATTAAAACTACGCCTAGCACTTTATTCACCCTTTGGCAATATTTTCTAACACCTTGGCACTTACCACCTTGGGTGCATTTAAACACTTGAAGAGGGATATTCAACTTCACCGCGCCTTGGGAAAATATTTTCAACACCTTTTACCTTGTTCACCCCCCTTCATTCACTTTTGCTATCTTCAACTTGGGCGCATTTTTGCTTGTATGAAGGATGACTCTTCAACTTCTCCGTTTTTGTCTTCACTTGACCTCATTTGGGCACATTTCCTCATAGGTGAAAGATGAAAATTGTTGACTTGTTGACTTCTTCTCTTTTTGGGCGCATTTCCACCTAAGAGGAGGATGGGCGCATTTGGAGGGTGGTGAAGGAGGACGAAATTTCAGACTTAATCAATTTTTCTTGCTATCAACTCTCAAGTTGGGCGCATTTTACTATGTGTGCAGGATGAAAAACTTTGACTTTCTTTGACTTCTTCTCTTTTTGGGCGCATTTCCACCTAGGAGGAGGATGGGTGCATTTGGAGGGTGGTGGAGGATAACCTCAACACTTAGAAATTTTTTTAACCTTCATGCCTCAAGGTGGGCGCATTTTGCCATAGCTACAAGATGAAAAATGTTGACTTTCCTTGACTTTCCAAGCATGGGCGCATTTTAGCCTAGGAGGTGGACGAAATCTCATACTTAGAATTTTTTATGCTTTCACCTTGAGTTGGGCGCATTTTGCCTAGGCTACAGGACGAAGTTCTAGACTTAATCAATTTTTCTTGTTTTCGCCAGTTTATCCATGCCCTGCTATTTATAGTAAGTTTCTCGATTTTGCATCTCTGGAGCTCAGAATGACTTGAAATTTCAAACACTGCATCCTCACTACCTAGTTACCCTGTTGACACTGCTATTTTTAGCCCATTTCTGAAGGTGATTTGCTATAAATAGTAACTGCTTGCTTCTGATAGCTCCCCTACTCCGATTGGCTTGAAATTTGAATGACGTGCTCCTCACCACGTGACTTGCCTGCCGACATCGGCGCATGCAACTGATTTGCTATTTTTAGCCTGTTTCCAAACTGACTTACTATAAATAGTAAGTGCTCCGTTTTCTCTCAAATTTTACGATGGAATGCTTTGAGAAGGATGTTGTCAGCGATTGGTTTACACACGGTTTTCGAAAAGTCCGATTTTTACCCTCTTTTAGGGCCCAGAAAGGCTGCGACCCTAATTTACTCTGCATCGCGTATCAAATAAATACTGTTTGTCCTCGTTTACGTTGCATTGCGATCACATTTCGTGATTACGAAGTCGGGATCGCGGTACAGCGAACACACACTTGCTAAAAATAATTAAGTTCATGCGGTGACCATCCATTTGCATGTCACATCAACTGCGGCTCTCGAAAAAACACATCAGAATATCTGAACATGCAAAGAAACCGCGACATGCAAACCTAAGAAATAGCCACCGGAAGGTTGGACTCACGAAAGTTGTTGCCTTGCTTTGCATGTTAAACCATCGCTGAAGGTCTCGAAAAACCGGAAAGGAATATCTAGACATGCAAAGGAAAACTTCTGCATCAGCCACTGAAATTGGCTCAGGAGGCTAGGCGCTAAAATAGAAAGTGGCACATTTTGAGTTCAAATTTTATTATTACCTGGCGGCACGATGCTCGAATCACGGTGTGGTATCCGGAATCTCAAAAAAGCTGATAGATTGCCTGTAATTGCACACTTACTAAAAATAGTAAGTACTCGGAATTTGATGAAAATTTGCTGAGAGCCTGCTGGAAGCATACTGACAACAATGTTAAGCTCTGTTTTCAATTTACTCACTTCGTTTGACCTCGGACTGACCAGGAAAGATGAAACCCTAATTTTCAGACATGGCCAACATTTCACGTTTTAAGCTCAATGACGGGCACAATCCCCGGAAAGGCAGGCACCAGAAAAGAGACAGAGGAGAGAGAGAGAGAAAAACCCAAGCCAAAAGACCAGAATGGAGCAAAAATTAGGGGGTCCCCATCTTGAATGGGGCGATGTGTGAAAAGGTCACAACAATACCCGCCTAGTGTAGCTTTCAGAGAAAGAATCATAAAGTCTGCTGGGTATTCCCAGGAGTCTAAAACTACCACAAGATCCTCCATTACTCCATCAGGCTTAATAGTAGAGCTATCAGCAAGCTACATGACAATAGGAGTAGATCTCATACTTGCAACGTTTAGTTGCTGCAGGATGTCTATGGTCATTACATTTATAGTAGAGCTATCAGCAAGCTACATGACAATAGGAGTAGATCTCATACTTGCAACGTTTAGTTGCTGCAGGATGTCTATGGTCATTACATTTATTACTGCCCCTAAATCAATCAGAGTATTCTTTATTTGGACCCCGTTGACAACAATTGCTACCAGAGGACTAACTGGGTCATTATACTTGGGGATAGTTACTTTTCCTAGCATAATGTCAGCTAGCTGTCCCACCATATGAACTGTAATTAGGTCCTTGTTTTTGCTACTTGGCTTCTTAAGGCACGCTTCCTTGATTGTCTTGCCCTTAGATTGAAACATCCTTTATGGCCTTAAATAGAGGTATCTGGACACATATATGGTTCAGTTGATTCAAAATATGAAAAGTTGTATCCTCCTTTTCTTCCTTCTTCTTGGCAACTTCCAATCTCTGAGGAAATGGTGGTACTTGTTCAGTCTTCTTGACTTGGACTGTTTTAAGATTTTTAGGTACACTTGGCTGAATGGGATCATTCAGAGGTTCCTCTTCCTCTTCCATAGGAAGCTCAGTGATAATGGGCTTGGAAGGGGCTGATAGAGTAGTTCCTGAATGCAAGTGGATGTCATTTACACTCACAACATATGTAGGGAATTGATTTGTATCAGCAAAGTGCAGGCTGCTACTGTGGTTTGTTTTTTGGATTGGGTGTGGGCTGAGTTGGTAGCTGAGTAGGTTTAGGTGCATTTGAGGTCGGATTAGTAGGTGGAGGCATTATATGAGGTTGCTGGGGCCGAGAAGTTGGATGCATGTAACTTGTTGACTGGGTAGGCCATTGCTGTCCTCTCCATTGATTTGTTTGCTGCCAATTTCCTGGAGGTGGCTGCCAATGCCTTTGAAATTGTTGCCAATTCCCCTTAGGTTGTTGCCATTGGGGTGAACTTTGATGATTGGGCCAAGCATTTTGAGGATTACTCCAAGGCTGTGGTGGACATCCTTCACAACTGGATGGATATGGGGGTTGCCATTGGTTACCGGATGAATAAGAATTAAAATATGGCCCAACATAGGATAGTGGTCCGGTGGCATACATTGTCTTAAAGCCCAAGGCTTCTTTTGTGCAACATAGTGGACTTGGTCTTCTTCAATTTGGATTGGTTTGAACTTAGGTGGAATCTGCTTGCTTTCAAGATTAGCTAGCATCTTGTATCTCTAGTCCCTCTTCTTCTGTTTGCAGTGGGGGCAATACTCTGTCAACATTGCCTCTGCCTCCTCTTGCTTCTTCTTGGCCTGAAGTGTATCTAGCTGAGTAGCTAGATTATTTATAATGTCTTGCTTGAAGTCTGCCAACAAATGAGTAGTCTCCATTCTTGAAACTCCATCGGTAGTTGACTTACCCATGGAAGATTGGTAAGCTCTCTCCTTCTTTGAAGCTGCCCTAGAGTAGTTTTGGCATATGTTTTTGATATCCTCCTAAGGAACTTGAGAGATATCTCCTCCTCCCATGAGGTCGAAGGCATCAATGCAGCTATGATTGATTCCTCTCAGGAAAAACAACTTTTGTGAGTCTTCATTAAGTGTATGGTGTGGACATCTTTGCAAGCAAAACAAAAACCTTGCAATGTAATCTTCCAATCTCATCTTCTTTTTGCTGCATTTTGAAAATGTCACCTCCTCTCATGTTGCTGCCCCTGCAATATTCCATGTATTTCTCAAGGAATTTTGTCTTCATGTCTTCCCAAGTTTCCACAGTATCTCTACCTAGGCTCATGAACCATCTTAATGCAGCCTCTTTCTAAGTGGTAGGAAATAGCTTAAGCCTATGGGCATCAGTAGTATAATTATAACTCCTACAGAGTATGTCAAACTCAAACAAAAAGGTATCAGGATCTTCTGTGACAAGTCCATAAAAATTGGGCAGTGTTGAGGCAGGAATGTTTTTGATGTGGTCAACTTCATTCTGATGGGCAATGGGGAAAGAAAAAGCTGGTTGGTTAGGTCTGTTCCTATTTGCATCACCCATGCCTGCTTGATGTAGTTCCAAATCAAAGGGGTTCTCAATCTGATTTTGGTCTTTAGAGGAGATTTCAGAGCTAGTTAGATCAGGAAATGCATTAGCAAAAGTGTGAATTTTTTTCTTCTTCTCTTGGTAGGTTCTGATATTCAACTAGCTGGAATGGATTAGGATTTTTAGGAAGGAAACTCCCATAAGCATCCCTTCTCCTTCCTCTATGCATGCGGTATCATTCACTATCAGCCAATTGACACAAAGAATTGGTAAAGAATAAGGGGGTTGATTATTTCCTAAATGAGGATATACTAAGAACAATTTCCAGAAACATTACAGCAAGAAAAGCTACCAATGACTCCAAAAGACTCCCTAGTTTGACACTATCCCCGACAACGATGCCAAAAATTGTTTGCCTCCTACAATAATTTAATAACTAAGCCCTTATAGCCATGATTCAAAGATTGGATATCTAACCTTAATAGCTATTTCAATCATCATGAAGGTGCATTTAACTTGTCAACCTAGGGATGTGAACTTGAAATTGGTCAGCACAATATGTGCACTAGGAACTCAAAGTAGCCATTTCATTCTACAGCTAAGGAACTCACAATACTGAAAGTAAATTGCTTATACGGGAATACCATAAATGCCAATCATCAATCAACAACTACATCAAACTAAAATGCGTAACAGGAATGAAAATCTGAGCAACAAAGAAGGCACTACTTTGTCTGCAGAAACAGTCACAAAATGAAATTCTAGTGGCTGCAGAAACAGTTGGTGTCAGATTTCTAACTAATTACTAAATGACAAGTAATACTAAACTAATACTAAACTAAGAAGACGAATTACTCACAAAGTGGGCCCCCCTTGGATAAGTATCCTCTAAAACTAATGAGAACTTAGATGCTCGAAATCAAAACTTTATTTTATTCATTGTAAATCATGAGTACAAAAGAGTAATGTATCTATATTACTGAAAACTTGAGAGTGCAAGTACAATATCAAATCTTGTAACTTTCTGAGGAAGGAGCATCAGATCTTTATTTATACTATTAGCTAAACAGGGCAGTCAACTCCACAACTGGGAGGACGCTATTTAGGGAAAACAAAGAAAGTGGAGTGGCGGCGGTTACGCGTGCATGGAATCTGGTCAGACATGTAGGTTCAAACGCAGATTTGGCACAACAGTAACGCCCGCGTCTACTCAATCATTAACGTCCACTACGAGGCAGTTACATTCGGTTGCATAAAGAATCTTCTTCTGTCGACCTCCTTTGACTGTGAGCGATTCCTTTGCTGGACGTTATGGTGCATGCCCAGCTGGCAGCGCCTTCCTCAACTTAGCATCCTCAAATTAAATCTGCATGGCAATTTCAGTACGCACAATAACTGTGTTGGTTGAATATTTTGTAAACTTGTGAGGTTTAACAAAATGGTGGTTTCAGCCAAAGTGTGTGAGATAAAACTGTCCTAATTAAGGGAAGGCTCCCCCTGTCCTACTAACTAAAAAAAATATATGGGTGGAACGATAACCTCTCCTCTTGTTTCAGGAAAGATTAAATTCTTTTCTCTTTTTAGAAAAGTGACATTAACTTTTAAATAAACTTTTACAGCAGCTTGCAATAAAATGAAGAGAAGGGAAATGAAGTTTCCTGAAAGCTCAAAGACTTTCGTCACTTCCTTCGGGACGAGAAATCAAATCTCAAGCGCAAAGTCTTGAAAATCTGAGATTCTATCTACCCTTTTGAAAGATAATCTAATGACAATATACAACATAAAACAACACAAAGTTTGCAAGTATGATGTATCTATTAACTACTACAAATGAGAATTATTACGAGCACAAAGACTTGCAATTTTTCTTGATTTCTAAATCTAAATTGTGAATTCAACCTTCAACATTCACAGCACAAAGTCTGAAAATATTTCAATTGAAGCTCTCCTTAGCAATCTTCCACAATCTCCAAATAATCACAAAGTAATGCTCCAAAATGACATAAGAACACAATGGATGCAAAGTAGGACTTCAACACAAAGTCTGAAATTTCCAACTCTTTGATATTATTTGAAAAAGAACAACTTATAACTATAAAGCTCAAAGTCTTTATGAGTACAAAATTCTGTAGAGTTTTCTTGCTTGCCAAAAAGATACCAATTACAAAGGACGCCCTCAAATATTTATAGGAGAGGGGTCATGAGAAAAAGGTGGGAGGATCCCAACTAACTTGAGAAATTCTCTCAACCACCAACTACTTGCAATTGACTTATTCCAAATTACAGTCCTAAATTATTTTGACTTGTAATTAGATTACATGTAATTACAATTTACAAAACTGCAAGTGAAAGAAACACTTGCAATTACAAAATTTGATTTTACATGTAGTTTGTCAAAAACAAAATACATAAAGATAAACATTTTATTCCATTTCAGTCCTAGCTTTGAAAGACTGAAATTTGTTGATAATTTCCTGCAACTCATCTGGATCGGGGCCTAGTATGTTCTTGGCAACCACAACAGTCTTCAGGATTACATGAAAATACCTTATTGTTGCTTCTCTATGTTCTTCATAAACAGTTTGCATCTTATCAAGGATCATTCGATGATTAACGAATTTATGAATTGAATCCATGGTAAACTGTTCTGATTCCAGCTCTTGACGAAGAGTTGTTGCCATTTCTGTAGTAACCGCATTAGTTGCAAGTAATTGTCCTTCATGATTTAAAATTCTTCAAGGGATTTTCTCAAAGCTAGAAAGTATGTCCTGCTCAACTTCATCACTCATTTCTAGTGTAGCTTGGACATCTTTGATGAGATCCTGAATAACTAATGACTTGTTTGTCATGAGTTCTTCAAATTATGCATTTTTCTCTGTTTGGTATGATTGAATTGTTGCATAGAATTTCTAGCTTGACTTGATCCATCTCATGCCAAATTTTTAAATTTTTTTCAAGTGAATCCAAACTTTGCTTGAAAGCTTCCAAAGTCTGAATCATCTTTACTCTTGCTATTCTGACATTATTCAGAATTTGTAATGTCTTTTCAATTACTGGTATACCTTGATCAATCAGTTGTGCTGCCCAAGAATCAACTGCTTTAGCCTTTTGTGCAATTTTCTCCAATTGCTTGATTGATTCTTTAAAAGTGAAAGAAGTTAATGGATTAACTTGCTGTGAAGAGTTGGTAATTTTTTGAATTACCGAAACAAGTTGTGCATTTTCCTCTTTCAGCTTTTCCTTCTTGGCCAAGAGTTCATTATAACTGTGTGTCAAGACTGTTACTGAACTTTGGGCATCTTGCATCATGCTAGCATGTGTTTGTTTGCCTAAATCCACCCTGGTGAATTTGTAATCAGATACTTGCATCTCTTCTGGTGACTTGTCTGCAAGAGGTTCAGCTATTTTTGCATACTTCGTTCTATTGCTGTCCACAACCACCCGTGAAACCATTTTAGCCTTCTTTGCAACTTTTGGCTTTGATCTCTTCAACTGCTGAAAATCAACTACATTTGGAGAGATTGCCTGTTTCTTTCTCTTTAATGTGACTAAACTCAACCATGGAGGAAGATCCAATGTATTTGCATTTGAAACAGTAACCGTGGGTTGTGCAAAAACAGATTCTTTCTACGCTACAGTCATTACTCTTGGAGATGTCTCAGTTTGAATTGCAACAAAAGTTTGTTCGGATGATGTATTGTGATCAACATTAGCCATAAAACAATCAAAACTTGCAGCTGATGTATCTATTTTTGGAAGTGTCATCTGTGATGTCATTGGATACATCGGATTGGCATCGAAAACATTCTCCAGATTATCATGCATGATCTCCATAGAGGTGGTCAATATGGATGAAATTGATGTATGAAGAACAACTTCCGTAGGAGCAATAGGAGGAACGAAAACCGTCGAGAAGGAATCAACATCACTATCAATTTGAGACATAGGAGACAATATTGATACTGGTGCAACATCAATATGTGGAGACATCATACGTAGAGCAGTAGGAGACTCAAGAGCCTCTCCTTCTTGCTGATCGATGATTTGGATCTGCGTCTCTTTAACCTCCTTCCCTTTTAATGTTGTTTTTCCAAAGGTTTTTCCACAGCATGACTGATTTTCAACTTGATTCTGGTTCCTGAAGAAGAAGCACCTTCTTTGGACTTATCTCTGACTTTTGATTTCAATCCAACAAGTCCAACTGAATCATTATCATCATTAACCTTGATTTTAATAGTTTTGACACCTATACTCTTGAGCCAAGAATTAGTATTTGCCAAGACTAACTGAAATCTGTTAAAAATAGAACTTGATTCTTTATGAGACCACTGTATTGCTGGAATAGAAGCGTCAACAACCCTTTGTTCTTCATATTCTGGATCTAAAATCTGCCCATCATCAATTACTCCTTCTGGGATCAAGGTCAGATTAAGATGAATAATCTGTTCAAGAGTGAGCCTGCAATAGTCCATTTTATAGATGTCCTCTATTCGGAGATCTACCCAAATATCTTCAAGGCGATGTACATGAGTGAAGGCTCTCTTTATCTTGTCTTTCATTCCTCTGTAATCAAAATCCGTTCTTGCCTTGAATCTTTTTAATTTGATCTCCTGAATTTCAGTTTCCATAGCTTTTGCCTTTGAGGTAGTTGTCAAGGAGTATCTCCCAATTTGCAATGGATTATGAGACGAGATACTTACTCCAATTTTATGTTGTATAGCTTGTTGTGCATGCACTGTCATCAACTGCCTTGCAAGCTCCATTAGAATGATTTTATGTGTTGGATATCTTGGAAGCATGTATGGTTGATCTTCAAAACAGCCAACCCTCATGTAGGTAAAAGTAGGAAACTGGAGGAAGAGACAACCATATTCATTGACCTTTTTCCAAGCAGCGTTAGATACTCTGTTGTTCTGCAAGGTCTTGTCAAATAGACACATAAAATGACCAAAGAATGCGTCTTGAACTCTTTTGTAATGAATTCTGCTTGGTCTCAAATGCAGCTGATCATAGTATTCTCAAATTGGAACTAGTGATCTATCTCCTTGGGTAGAAAGGCCTGAAAATTGCCTCAATGAAGCTGCTATGTAAACCAGATAGGAATTCATGTAAAATGTGAGCGTAGTAGGAACTTGTGCAAGCTGCTCACATAAACTATCGCTGATTATTTCACCCCAAAAGATTGGGTGTTGTGCCTTCCTTATCACCACTATGCATTTGTACATCCACTTCTCAAAGACATTAGAGAATTTCAACCCCATTATTCTGCTCAAGAGTGTGATTATATCATTGACCTCTTCTTTGAATTCAGATCGATATAGCTTGGGCCACCGAGACACACAAGTCCGACGCTTCAAAAGCCATTTAGTATTGATGTGCTATATACAATCTTCTTTCTTCTATTCATAATGATCAAGAGCACTCTTTACTGAAATATCCGAATACATTGGTGCATTTGGAACTCTGAAAGTCCTATTGATAGTTTCGGGATCAAGCCTAATGACCACGTTACCATCATCATTTTTAATGGTTCTGGTTTCTCTGTCAAAGTGAGCTGTGCATGCAAGGACAAACTCTGGCTCTAGGGCAGTAACAGGAAAAGAGGAAACCAAATGGATGTGACTTCTCAGCAGCAACTGCATATGATGAGAAGTTGATTTCTCAGTTCTCTTCAGAAACTCAGACATATCAACATGTCTGATTTCTGTGTCTCTGATTTCTTCAATGTTCGAGACAACATGAGAAGGAGGAATCTCATTCTGATACTTGTCATACTTGTACTTCATCTTTTTGTTCGGTGGAGAAGTTGGTTCCTCCGTCATCGAACAAGAATCTGCAAGGCTGTGATGAAAATTCCATAAAGTTAAGACATCATCAACATTAACAGGCGTAGACATGGCGAAGGCTCAAACTCAAAATGGTGTTTTGGCTGTATGAGGGTAGAGAATGAGCATTATAACTCATTTCAGGTCTTTGGAAGCTGATTGCAAGTGAAAGGGACATGTGCTTTTCATGACAAATGAAAAAGTTGAATTGCATCTTTGAAAAGTGCAAGTCAGAACTTTCAACTTGCATTTGTAGTCAAGGTCAAAAAGTCCAATTTTTAGGCATTTATAAAACATTTCGGGATTTTGAAGGTTGGCTGCAAGTGAAAAATGTATTTCGGGATTTTAAGAAGTCATTGCAAGTTACTTTTCAAAACTTTTAACTTGCATTCTATATCAAAACTTCCTACTTGCAATGGGTGGACAAAAACCCGATTTGCTCCTAAAAGCAATTTTTTGTCTTTTTCTCTTTTCTAGAAAATGGAAATGGTAAATGGTGATAATGAAGAAAAATGATAAGGGCGAATGGATATGAAATGGAAGGAGGGTAAATGTTCTCAGCTGATGGTAAAAATGAAGGCATATGAAGTGAAAGGAAAAAGAGGCGTTTGATATGAAGAATAAGTAAAAACGCGTTTTAGCAATGGGCGAATGGCGATTGAAAAGGAAAGAAGATAACATGTTTTTAATAAAAGATGAAGGTGTGAAAATGAATGGCATTTTGAATAATGAAAACACGTTTTCCAGAAAATGCAAGAAATAAAAGATTAAAACGCGTTTTTATGGAATGGAAAGAAAGGCATATGGTATTTGAAAATAAAAGAAACGCATTTTTCTTTTTTTTATTTGAAGAGAATTGATGGCAAATAAAATATGGAGAGGGGAATATGGAAAGAAAAACGCATTTTCTTTATGCAAAGAAAAACGTTTCAGAAAATACATTTTGATATTAAACAAATAAGAAACAATGGCGCCAGAAAACAAGAGATTTTATGAAACAAAAACATTTAAAATAAAAGGAAATCACAATGAATAAAGAAGAACATACCTGTAACAAAAGATTGCAAACTAAAAATAGAGGAAGAAACCCAAAACGTCTTAGAAAAACGCAGTAAAAGAAGCTCGATCCATTTATGGCTGAAGATCCGATTTCATTGCTTAGGCGCCATGAAAAGAGGAAGACCAAATCAAACTCAGACTCAAACAACTTCCTCCACAAGCAGAATTCAAATGATCTCAACTTAAATCGGAGTTTTTGAAGACCATTGCAAGTTCACACCAAGTAGAATCGGGTTTTTGATGAGCATTTGCAAGTTTATTGACATGAAAAACTAAAATCGGGCCTTTTTTTGCATGTTGCAAGTGTTTTTAAGTGAAATCGTGTTTTTTAGGAGCAATTGCAAGTAAACATAAAAGAAGTCGGACCTTTTTAGAGTAGTTACAAGTGCTTTAAGTGAAATCGGAACTTTTAAGAGTCATTACAAGTAACTTAAATGAAAAAGTAACTTGCAAAGTACTTAAAAAGTTCCGACACTTGCAAGTTATTCAAAAAGTTCCTAAAAAGGCTTTTAAAAAGAAAATTAAAAACAAAAACACTTGCAATGGAGATAAAAAGTCCCTATTATAAACTTGCAACAAGAAGCTAAATTCCCCACTTGTAGTGATGCCAGAAAAACCCGAAATTGACCAAAAACACACTAAAAATGACTCAAAATTTCACGAAAATAAATGAGAGTAAGTAAAAAGTGCTAACCCAAAGGACTATAGACCTAAAATTGAGATTTGCTAATCTTTGCACCTCGTAATACGTGCCTTAGAAGAGAAAATCTTCAAATTTTATCAAAATTTTGATTGGTTATCCCAATTTTTAACAAGTCAAAAATTAGGGACAACAAACTGCACATCTATAACAACCTTAAGGAACATTCATTAGCCACATGCAAAATCAATATAGATAATCCACATAATAATGCTAATATCATTAAAACTTGCAGAGATATGATTAAGCTCAATGTTTATGGTTTGAGGGAAACATTATGAAAATATCAATATTTAACATCAAAGTCCATGACAACTGCTAGCAAATAAACTATAGATTCTACCCAAAACTGGACCAAAAACTAGGTTCATCAAATCTGTCCATCAACTTTTGTGTGAAATCAGCATATGTCTTCACAAGCCTGAATCCTTGGGTCACAATACCATGGTGCCACCATTCATGAGCCAAGCCATCCAAGTGCAATATGGCGAATTTGATAGTTTCTGCTTCCGTCATGGGGCTGAGAGAAAAGTATGTGTTCAATTTCTGGATCCATGAGTGTGTCGTCACCTTCCCCGAGCCATCAAAATTTGGAAGTGAAAGCTTGTTAACCTTGTTCATTCGTTGTGGACGTAGTCTCCCATCGCTTCTAAACTCCCTCCTAGCAGCAATGAATTGACTGAGTGGAATGGTAACCTGAGCTTCAGTGTCTAGCTTCATGTAGTCTTGGACAATGGTGCTGAAGCTGAGATGTTCTTCTTCCTCATGTGTTGCTTCAATGTTAGGCAAAAATGTGGGCTGAGAAGATCTGTGAGGTGACTCCCTTGATGTCCTATTATGCTCTCCTCCTCCTGAGTGTTCACGACTCCCTTCTTCAACCATGTTGGGCCCTGATTTATTGTTGCTTGCGGTCAGATTTTGCAACAATTGTAGCAATGTTTGATTTGTTTGACCTTGCTTCTCCATGAAGGCCTCAAATTCATTGATTTGGTCCGCCATCTTCTCCTTACCTCTTCCTCCAATTCCTTGACTGGCGTTCTGATTATTTGCTTGCCGCTTCTTTTTTTCTCTTTCAATAGCCCTCAAGTCCCTCTGACTCAGTTGCATAGAGAATCATCCCCCAGGCTGGCAGGATCACCACTCTGATACCACTGTAAAGATCCTGAGATAGGATTTAATAACTTAACATTGTGAATTCAATATTTTATTTTGAAATTGATCAAAATGTTAACTCAAGTAGCATGTCAGAGTAATGGAATCAACGATCACACAGAAAGACCCAATGTTGCTTCAAAAATTAAAGAGACAACAAAAGCGGAATAATATATATATATATATTGAATTTAGTTTGCAATACAAGTGTAGTTGTGTCTGAGTAATGTAACCTGATTTGAAACCTTCGTTGGTGTACACACGCACATACTAATGGTAGCTTGAAAGAACTTAGGGAGCCGTTGCCCTTAGTAGTGGCATCGTCTCTCCAATATCGTGCATTCACTGTGGCTAATGTAGAAGAGAGAGTTCGCGTAAAACAAATGTGAATGGTATGTGAATACTGTGTATGTCGCCCGCTATGCTGGATTGCCGCTATGCTCTTACTTGATAGAAGAGACCAATGAAATGCTTCGGCCAGAGCCTTGAGGCTTGGCTTGATTGGGTAATGTCGCCTCTGCCTAGTGCCTGTGTGATATCGATCTGCAAGGCCACCGAAACCTGTGTGAGCGAAGATGTAGGAAATGATGCAAACACAAATATCCCAGGTTGAGAGCTACACACCAAGCCTGGGAGCCAACACTAGGTGACTATGCCCTTGCAATACTTGGCCAGATTGAGTTATCCAAATTCGCGATGCCTTAACAAAGAAATCAATCTCCTATATATACTTATCAAACTCGCCAACAAGAAGATATGTCGGCCAAAAAACAAATAATGAAATTCAAATTTGAACTAGGCGCCTCAAGTGAGGTTGGCCCTCAAAAGAACATTATTATTTATTATTTTATTATTAATAGTGTTTAAAAACACTTTTTTCACATCAAGTCGGCCAGATATCTCATATTGGATTTGGGACATTACACTTACTCACTGTCCAATTGGTTGGTTAATGATTCAGTTGTGGACTATGATAGAGGCAATATGAGAGTTCAGCTTGCCATATAGCACACCATGTGCCCAATAAACCCGGATTTGTTTGTGTTCCTTTTATAACTCACAAGTAATTGATTGGTTAATCATGTAGTTGTGGACTTTGATGACTATGATAGAGGCAATATGAGAATTTATCTTGCCATATAGCATGACCCTATTGGTGTGGTTTGTCTCCCAAATATTTTGGGTTGTGTGATAGTTGGTTTTATATATGTTTAGTTCTATGGTAGGCATGTGTCCATAGAAATACATTAACTATACATATTATTGAGTTTCCTGTTTGGTGTTGAGGAAAGATATGTAATAGTGGTTGAAGAGATAGAATTTTTTTTTGTCCACCTAAGATTTAATCAATGAGAAAATATGAGAGAATAATATAGGGATTTAGCATTATGATGCATGGCTGGGGCATATCAAATTCATGATCAAAATCTAGGGCTATTACATAGACCAGATTCTTAAAAGTGCTTCATGGACAGGTAAATCGACAAAAGAGATTTTTAGTAATGTTCCGAAACATTGGAACAAAAAGATTACTACAATGTAGTCAGCAAGGTAAAATAAATCTCTTGGTATTGCAGTAGTAGTAAATTCACTTTGAGAGGTGAACAATTAGAGTATTAGGAAAATGTCTTAAGCCATTGTCTTAATTATTTGCCACATTTTTTGTCTATGAAAGTAAAATGGAGTACAAAGCTTCTAAAGATGAGTGTAGGAGGTTGTGAAACATGAAGTGGCATCTCTTGTAGAGGTATGCCCAAATAGGAAGGGGTTAGACACTATTATTAGGAGGGTGTCATTTTGTAATTGTTCATCAACAATGCTTTGTTCCATCTCCGTAGGTGTATCTAGAATTCTCATTAGAAGCTATCATTGAAACCTTAGATTGATGGCAAGTACTCCACATTGTTGGATCTTCAAGTCTCACATGTGACAACAAAGACCGAATGGTGACCTATAATAGGAGCTTGGATGTGTTTAAGGTGTCATGTACATAAAAACTAGAACATCTCGATGGTCATACAAAGCATCTGCACAAAAGCACCCATAATACACTATTAGAACATCTCAATGACACAACAATCTCATCAGAAAGCTCGATGCAACAACTCATAGCACCGAATCACATAATACATTGATAAAACATTCAATACAATATATATCATATGAATTGGAAGGAGCACAAGGTAACTACAAGAGTGGGCATTACAACCATGCTAGCCGTTTGCCACTTGTCTCAAGTTTGTAGTTTTGTTGTTGAGAGAAATTCTACATACAACATCATCCACTTTCAAGAGGAACAAACTTACCTCCAAAAGAGCAAAGAAACTTGTTGCTATATATAGTGTCTTGCATCTCATCGACTGGTGATGAGCACAAGCTTATACTGAGAGGTGGGGGGGTGGTGAATTAGTATAAGACTATCTTTTACCCTATTAAAATTGAAATAATAATAGATATTCGATATTCATTCTTTACAAAGGAGATGAAAACTCCTTAAATAATACAATATAGGACGATGTTTCTAAAAAGAAACAGTCGTTAACAAAATTAAATAACTGAAAGTAAACCACCGACTAACTAAAGGCTAAGATGACCATTAAATAATACAATAATACTTTAATACCCTTTCTTAATGGTCATCCTACTAACTACACCAAGCTTATCCCGAAATTTTACAAATTTATCCTGATTGAGAGACTTGGTGAGAATGCTCACAATCTGATCCTCAGTTGGAACATATTGCAACATCATAGAGCTATCTTCAACAAGCTGTCTGATGAAGTGACAGTGAAGCTCAACGTGCTTGGTTCTCTCGTGGAAGATTGGATTCTTAGCAAGTTTGAGAACCCCTTGATTATCACAAAATAGGGGTGAAGGCCCTACTTGAGACATCTGCATGTCAGCAAGCATCCTTGGAAGCCATACTGCTTCTCATGGTGCCTTAACTGTTCCTCGATACTCTGCTTCAGTCGAGGAAAGAACAACTGCCTGCTGCTTCTTGCTTGCCCATGTGACTGCACTTGTACCAAGACTGAAAACATACCTAGAAGTGGACTTCCTATCATCAATTTAACCTGCCCAATCTGAATCTGTAAAGCCAACCAGTCTAGGATCTTTGCATTTGCTATATAGAATGCGAAAGTTAGGTGTCCCTTTGACATATTACAATACATGCTTCGCGGAAACCCAGTGTTCCACCTTAGGAGTAGTCATGAAACGAGAAATGTAACTTACAACAAAATTGAGATCAGGTCTAGTGGTAGTAAGATAGATGAGGTTGCTTGTAAGTTGCCTGAACGCAGACTCATTTACCACTGGTGAGTTTGATTTGGCTGAAAGTTTCAGCCCCTTCTCCATAGGAGTGGATGAGATTTTGCAATCTTCCATCTTGAATTTTTCAAGCAAATTCCTGGCATACTTCGATTGAGAAATGAAGATATTGCCACCTATCTACCAAACTTCTACACCAAGAGAATAGTGTAGGAGACCCAAGTCCTCATCTCAAATGCTTGACACAAATTTGCATCTGAGGGACTCCTGTGAAACCCCTGTGCAACCAAATACTTGTCAAACTTTAGCTACAATGCCTTGGGTGCCTGCTTTAGGCCATAAAGAGCCTTCTATAATCTGCATAAGTGTGCTCTTGTCCCGCAACCTTAAAATCGGGAGGTTGTGTCATGTATACCTCTTCCTCCAATTCTCCATTAAGGAAGGCACTCTTCACTTCCATCTGATGTACCTTCCAACCAAACTGTGTTGCCATTGCTAGGACGAGTCGAATGGTGCTCATCTTTGCTATGGGAGCAAAGGTTTACTCATAATCAATACCTTCTCTCTACGAGAACCCCTTAGCCACCAACCGAGCCTTGTATTTATCCAGTGTTCCATCAGCCTTGTATTTGACTTTGTAGACCCATTTGCAGCCAATGGGTTTCTTCCTTGGTGGAGGATCTGACAAAACCCATGTGTTGTTCTTCAAAAGATTATGATGCTCATAATCCATAGCCTTTTCCCATTCAGGTTTACCCTTGGCCTTTGAATACTGCTGGGGCTCATAAACACTCTGAATGTTTTCCATTAGAGAAAAGTTTCCCAGTGTTCTTTTTGTTCTTGCCTCTAGATGATTGTCCCTTAACAAGCTCATCATCATGAACATCACCAATGAGCTTCGCCCACCACTTAGGACGAGGAGAAGTATCAGCTTCCAAATCAGAATGAACATCATTATGACTTGTGCTGCCCGGAATAATACCATCTCGATGCTGATCCATATTATCCTGAGGAAAATCTGCTAATACAGAATCTTGCCTAGGACATTCCACAATGTTAGAATCATCAAAGTCCCTCCTTGTTGGTAGAGGATCTTGTTTGGGAGATTCTACAATGTTTGAAGCATCAAAATCCCTCCCTTCAGGTGGAGCTATTGAAAGCTTAGCTCCCAAATCTTTGGTCTTCAGAGGTGGATTGTCAGGACTTTGGATGGGAGAAGGGAGCAAAAAGGGCCCACCTTCCTCATCAAACACAACATCCCCTATTGAATGTCAAACGGTTAGTGGCCACATCAATCAGTCGATAGGCATTGTGATTGTGATTGTATCCTGTTAGCATCAATTTCTAAGTCTTGGAATCCAACTTGGTTCTCTTGGCATTTGGAATCCAAACATACGCAGTCGAACCAAAAACCTTGAGGTGGGTGATTTTTGGTTTCCTCCTAGACCATGCTTCCTTTGGGGTCATCTTAACGATCTGTGTAGGAGATCGGTTAAGAAGGTATATTGCAGTATACACTGCCTCAACCCAAAATTTCTTGGGAACATTCTTGTTCAACATATAGCGGGCCATTTCTGTGATGGTATGATTCCTTTGCTCAACAACACCATTCTGCTGAGGGGTATAGGGTGTGGTAAGTTGGCGTCTAATGCCGTGTTGTGCACAAAAGTAGGTGAACTAGTTGGAACAGAACTCACCCCCATTATCTCTCCTAAGAGTGATGATTTTGACATCCAGACTCTTTTTCAACTAATGCTTTAAACCTCTTAAATTCATGAAATACTCATGACTTCGCCTTGAGAAAATACACCCACATTTTTCTACTAAAATCATCAACAAACAGGAGAAAATGCCTGGTACCAGTGACTGATGTAGTATTAATTGGTCCACAAATGTTTGCATTAACCAGCTGTAGAACCTTGGATGCTCTCCAAGACTTTCCATCTGAAAATGGAGTATGATGCTGCTTCCCTGTTTGGCAAGCTCTACAAACACCATATGTTTGCTGCTGAATCTCAGGTAAGCCTTCTACCAAATTCTCTCGAGGCAACTGAGAGAGGGAGGCAATATTGAGATGCCCATACCACTGATGACAAAGAGTGCTGATGGATGAACTCCACGCAGCTAGCACATGCTCTAGAGGATCTCCTGTATCAAGTAGTCGATTCGGACCATGATCCTTGAACACAACTGCCACTATTTTCTTGGACTCCTTATCAACAATTTGACACTTGTGTGAACTGAAAATGATGTTCAACTTTGACTGTGTCTCATAATCTAACTCATGGAGAGTAGATTAAGCTCCATGCCCGACACTTAGTATACATTGAGAAATATTAAATTTCTCCCACCAGATGTGATTTGGATGTTGCCCTTGTCGACAACTATATACTCTTCGCCACCACCAAAGATGACAGAATTGGAGCAAGCCATATACTCCATGAACCAATCTCTCCTGTTTGTAAAATGCCGAGAGGCTCTAGAATTGATGTACCATGCAGATGATTTGACATGATCTGCTGGTTGTTTAGGTAGACACTTGGTCAGACTGCATAAATGCCATCCCTCTCGTTTTCCAAGGGCACAAAAACTGTGGTAAAGCCTTGTGATCAACAAAACTCTTCAAAAATCTTCTTTTCACAAATTTTAAAAAAAAAAACCAGCAAAATTGCAAGAAACCCTAGTCAAGTTCACAAAAAACTGCAAGAAATCTTGGCAACATAGTCTTTAGTTCACGAAAATGAGAAAGCCTGGAAAATGAAAACCCTAGGTGCAAAATAAGCTATACCAAGACTACATAAAATCCTGCCGAAGAAAATTTTCATAAAAAATAAACAATCACCACGGTTTTTGTAGGCACAGTCGCCAAAGAAGAGTTGTGTGGGAAGCAAAGGTCATGTCTGAGAAAAACGTCCAGTTGTGCTAGAAAAAAGAACTTGAGGTGTTGAATTTGTAGACGTTGCAGTTTTAAAAACGTGCGCTGAAAAAGGAACACAAACCAAAAAAAAAAGGTGCGGATTTCAGGTCACTATCTTCAAAAAACTAGCCAGAAAAACATCTCAGAAAAATTCCAAAAAAAATCATGATTTGTCATTGATGAAACCTGTGTTTTTAAAAATAAAAAGAGTAGTGATATTTTCCCTTTCACAGACCTGCGATTTCTTGCACAACGTGACGTGATTTTTAGAGACCAAAGTGTCTGAAAACCCTTGAAATTGCCAGAAAGAGCCTTTGGAAAACTTCTGCAAAAAAAATTCACAATTTTTACAAGTAAAAGGCCCTTCGATTTTTGATAAATCGGATCACAAAAATTCCTCACAGAGATTTCTTCAATTTTTTATTTAAAAAAAAATCGGCTAAAAACAACTTTACAAATTTTTATAAAAAAATGTGTCAGAAAAAAAGGATTCGAGTCTAAGCTTTGATACCATGAAATAATAATAGATATTCAATATTCATTCTTTACAAAGGAGATGAAAGCTCCTTAAATAATACGATATAGGACGATGTTTCTAAAAAGAAACAGTCGTTAACAAAAGTAAATAACTTAAAGTAAACTAATGACTAACTATAGGCTAAGATGACCATTAAATAATACAATAATAATTTAATAAAAATTATTAAAATATTAAATGTAATATTAATGGTCATCTTAGCTTTAGTTAGTCGTCAGTTAATGTTTAGTAACTTCTGTTTGCACTTTAGTTCGTTTTAGCTTCTTTTTGTTTTTTTGTTTTAGTGTGCTTCAATTAACGATGGTTTCTTTTTAGAAACATCGTCTTGTAAATTTCTTTATAATGAGCTTTCGTCTCTTGTTGTAATCAAGCAATTATGAATATCAATTATCTTTTCATGGTATTAGAGCTCAGTTTCGAACCTGATTAGTTGTAACCAATTTTTTAAAAAATCGAAGAAAGTTTTTTTTAGAATTCTTTTACAAATTTTTGTGAAAAAGATGCGAAGGGTTTTTATTTGCAAATTATGAGGTTTTGCTGCTAAAAATCGCGATCTATGTTTCCTGAAAAAATAGTGGTTCTAAGTTTTTCCTGTTTGAGAAAAGGGCATTCTTTTTCGTGTTTGCAAGCACGGGTTTCTTTTGCTTGGGTTTTTTGGTGTCCATTTTTTTTGGCCGCGTGACCTGGGCATTGGCGTCTACAAACTCCTCTTTGTTTCACGCGTTTCTTTTTCCTGAAGATTTCCCCTGATTGTGGATGCATTTTTCAAATTGTGGGCATTTCTCTTCAGTTTTCTGAGCGATTCTTAAATCTTACGACCAATTTCTTTGTTTGGATTCGCCTAGGGCATCTCTTTCTGCTCACACTAGTTCGTAGGGTTTCATTTTCTAAGCAAGGGTTTCTGGCATTTTTTTTTGACATTCTTTTGGCAACTGGACAGATTTTGGGCGATTTTTTTCTTACATTTAGAAAATGACGAGTTCTGCACAATGTGGGTGCTGTGACCTGCATTTTTTGATCAGTTTTGACGGGATTTTCAAAAAGATTCATGCGTTTTTTCTTTTCCTGGAGTTTGTGGTTGTTTTTGGAGAACCTAGGCTTTCTAAATCATGTGTATCTGATTTTCCGGGGTGTGTGGTAATTTTCTAAAGTTTCATGGCAGCTTGAAGGGTTGTTTTTGAGCTAGTTTTTGAAGTATGCTAACCAATTTTTTCGTTGAATTAACACAACATAACCAGCACTTAGCCAACTTGATTAGCGTTAGCTCCAAATAGAAAACCAAACTTGAAATGAACTCACACCAAGAATGCAAACTCAATCCCAATGAGGGATAGGTGTTGTCATATGGCGGAGGAGCTAAATGAAAATACTTGAAAGAAACTACTCAACGTCAAGAATGTGCACTCAAGATCCCACTGAGGGCGAGGTGCTAATATATGACGGAGTGTTAAATTGAAAGCTAGAAATTGATAGGCGGATAACCAGCCATGAGCTATTACAAACTAATTCATCTGCTGCAGCGGGCATCCACAGAATTGTGGGGATTCACCACTATGAAGTGGGTATAAGAGTGTTACAATCAAATTATCCTCACTGGCGGTAAACCATCCAGGGGTAATTAATGTGAAAAACAACAAGTAATTGCAGAACTGGAAATGGTTGGATTAGTAATGCTTAATCTCAACCTTTACAAATTAAACTCTGCAGATTACAATTTACAATGATAGAGAATGAATCTAGGAAGAAAAGTATGAATTCTAACAATCATATAACACTCCAAAACTGAAGTATAAGACCAAAAATAGAGAACTATTACAATCTGATACTAAAATCTGAATTCTGGAAATTCAGACCAGCTAACAGAGAATATCATGAAATGCTCATAACTTGGTCAAATTACCTCCAAATGACGTGAAATCAGTTGCAAATGCTCCCTAGAGGATTGGCGCCCAAGTAGCAAACAAGAAACATTCACCAAAAACTCCAGTTTATTTGGCACGAATTCCAAAGCACCCTCAAATGGTACGGCCAAGCAAGGAGGTGTGATTTTGCAAGATAAAAAAAACCACTTCAAATTAAAATCTGAAACTTCATGGAGCTGGTCGCCTTGGATGGAGAAGAGGAATGGAAAAGTACCCACAACCAAAATAAAATCACTCCAAGAGCTGTAAGCAAAAACCAGCTTCAGCTGTAGATAGTCCAGCAACCCAAAACTGTAAAAATTTCGGTAAAGAGTTTTTCAAAATTTTTTCTAAAAAAATTTGCTAGAAGAGTTTTTGAAAATTTTTGTATAAATTTTTTTGCAGTTTTTGGAGGATTTTTTTTGAAAAAATCTTAACTTTTTTAGAGTTTTCGAAGGTTTTTCTGAAAAATCGTGCAATTTTTGAGCCTCTTTTTAGATGATTTTTGGAAAATCGTGAGTTGTGACAGCTGATTGTCCAGAGTTTATGCCAACTGATCACAAAATTACCTCATTTTTGGAAAATGGGAGGGATGGCTGCTTTGACCAACGTCATGTTGGAAAGTAGGTAGAGGTTCAATGGGAAAGTTATACTATGAAATATTCCGAGCCAAATTTTTTCGTTTTTTCAATTGCAAGTTTACAGACAAACGCACCCGTTAAGGTTAGATCTAAACCAAAACGATGCTGAAGCAACTCTAACCAGAATGTACACCAGGATCCCGATGTGGGCAAGGTGTGAGCATTGGTCAGAGGATCTGAATTGAAATGCTTATGCAAAAACTCTAACCAAGAATGTGCCCGCGAAGGACGATCATATGGTCAGAGGATCCCTATCACTAATAAGCTGAAATAACTCGACGTCAAGAATGTCTTTCCAAACCGAGATGGAATGGGAGCTACCATATGACGGAGATGCTAAGAATTACAATGCGGTTAAGGGAAATAAGCTAGAATGCGGAAAGTAACTCGACACCCAGAATGTGCTTTCTAACCCGGAATGGGAAAGGAGCTACCATAGGGCGGAGATGTAAGATATTACAAGGCAATTACAGAATGTAAAGATGAGCATTACAAATCAGATAATTAAGCAAGATTAAAAACTGCTGCCAGTACTACTGTCAGCTTACAATATGATAGAGAATTCGCCTGCCAAGAGCATAGAGTTAGAACAATTCAACAAGCATTTAGATATAGAATTCTCCTTGCTTAATGGAAATACCAAACTGATTTCTTCTCTCAAAAACCAGATTTAAGATTCTGATCAAATCAGATCTGCACCTTTAAATGCAAAACCAGCAACCCTAAAATCCACTAAAATGCTCACAACTCACTCAATACTTGTCAGAATGACATGAGACTTGATGCAAACGAATGCTAGGATGATGACAATGAAGACTAGACAAAGAAACAGCTGACAAATTGAAGTATTTTTTTTTCTAAACACTTGCCAGGCGGAACAGAATGGTACAAGCCTCTAGAAATGTTCTACCAACAAGATAAAATCAGATTCTTCATTATAAATCACCAAAATTTGCACAAATGGGCGCCTAGGGCATAGAAATGGTTCTAGCCAATACCCAGAATGAATATATTTTTAATTTTTGACTTATGAGCAAATACAACATGCAGCTATACTAAATCAGCAACTCCAGAACTTCATTAACATGCTAGAAATTGAACTGCAAATGCAAAATAACTACTACAATGCAAAAATCCACTCAACTACAAACTAACTCTCCACTAGTTGCTATCTTTCAAGCAAGAAGTCGAGCCAAGGCTAGGAGGCATTCATTCCTCGAAGCAATCCCAAAGCCAATCCGGCAGCATAACTTTGCAAATTCATCAGATGCCAAAATGAGGACCCAAAGCTCCCTTTTATAATTTTGAGAGGACCCTCCAGAAGCTTCCAGAAGGTGCGCCCTAACTTCAAGATGTTTTTAGGGTTTTTGACTTGACCCATTCTTCCTTCAAAATGGCGTCCTTTTTCATGAAGGCAATTTTTCTTTAATTTAAAATTATCATTTCTCCAAAAGTTGGCGTCCCTTTTCCTCTTGAGCAATATTTGGCTTTTAGAAATATTAAAATATTTCCTCCATGTGAAAATACCCTTCAATGTCCCCCTTTTAAAACAATATTAATTCATGATGCTAGAACAAGGAATTATAATGTTAAATTATAACATTATAATATAAAATATCTTATATCACCATGGAAACGCATCAAAGCCAAATTCAACCATACCGTCTGAACTGACTGCCAAAGTGGAGCCAATTGATTAGGAGTCAACAAGTCAACTGCTAAAAATAGAATTTACTAAAAATAGTAAATTCATGTAATTGCTCAGAATGTCGAACTGAAACCACAAATGCGAAGCTCTCAAAAAACCCAGAAGGAATCCGCAATCCAAGTTCAACAATTCCAAAAGAAGACTCCGCAAAAAGACGAAAACATCCTCCAAGAAGTTTGGAAACCCTGATTCGAGCTTCTGCTTAGCCTATGAGTTTCTAGAAATAGGCTAAATCCAAATGAAGAGCGTAGGGCTAAATTGGGGACATTACATACTACTTGGAAGCAGAGGAAGCTCCCAGTTTTCGAATGTCGGTGTCTTGATTTGATTGTTATGCGGGAAAGGATCTGTAATCGCAAGGCGGTTACGCTTCTTCAGTTATCAGTCACCGATGATATGTTTCCAAAAGAATATGGGTAGACTTAGTTGTTTGTACGATGACCATTAAGGGAGGGTATTAGACTATTAAATGTAATATTAATGGTCATCTTAGCTTTAGTTAGTCGTCTGTTAACGTTTAGTAACTTCCGTTTGCACTTTAGTTCGTTTTAGCTTCTTTCTGTTTTTTTGTTTTAGTGAGCTTCTGTTAACGATGGTTTCTTTTCAGAAACATCGTCTTGTAAATTTCTTTATAAGGAGCTTTTGTCTCCTGTTGTAATCAAGCAATTATGAATATCAATTATCTTTTCAAAAATTAACAATCACAATAGCTTCAAATACACAATATCAACAAATAATAACAGAAGAGGAACACAAGGTTTACATGGAAGGAGAAACCATGACAAAATATTGCTTATATAAAAATTTCTTACGAACTTGGTAGGCACCAACCTACTTGGAGACACCAATCTCCAACTCTTGAGCATCAACTCAAAATGAGACAGCAATCTCTTTTAATACGAGGCACCAACCTCTTGGTGGATGAGGTATTTGTTCTCCTTGATAATCCTCCTTCAAAAATCTGCTCTTGAATGATCTTCAATCATTCTCCGTTCTCTCAAATTTGCTGGTGTATATATGATTTATCAACTTATCTTCCACACACTACTCCACATTCCACAACCACTATTTATACTTTCACCAAGGGAGCCACCTTCATGAAAGGATGTATTACTTAACAAGGGAGGAAACATTTCATTATTTTATACCCCTTACTTGTGGCTTTTCAACACAAAATTTGGGTGCACCATTTATTGTTCAGCCCTTGTAAAATATTTTTTTATTTTATTTTTAAGCATCACCAAAGTGGGCACCAAACTAGAGGGGTTGGTCCTATTGTGACCTATTTCACACATCGCCCCATTGCACATGGGGACCCTCGCCGGTTTGTTTTTAGGGTTTTGTTTTGAGTTGCAATTTCGTAAGCTCTTTCACTTTGTGGGTTTCAAGTCAGAGTCTAGAGTCGTCACCCGAGCCAAGTTGAGATTTCAAGCCTTAAACTGCACGTAAATGTTGTAGAAGTGTTCAGAGGATCCTGTAGACGAGGATCCCCTGTGCTTTCGCCCAATTCTGACACTTCCTACTTTTTAGGGATTTTGTTTTTTTGCTTTTTGCTTTTTTCGTTTTTGGCACTTTTAGGCCGTTTCGGAATTTACTATTTTTAGAAAGTTGCTTTTTTGCTTTTTCTATTTTTAGAAACTTTCTATTTTTGGCAAGTGCCAAGATCCCCATCAATCAAGGAGTCAAAGTTTCCATCTTTAAATTGAAAAGCATGCAAAAAATCACCAAAAAGTCTAAAAAGCAAGTAAAAAGCATGTAAAATTCTGGGGAAAAAATCAGAAAATCAATCAAAAAGCAGTTCTTTTAGATCAAAATCTGGAAAAATCAGATAAAAAGCAATCAAAAAATCTGATGAAAAGCATGCAAAAACAGTGAAAAATAAAGAAAAAATCAGACAAAAGGCTATGAAAAATCATAAGATTCTGGGCTGAAAGAGTGTAAGTCTGAGAAGAATCACGAAGAAGTGCGCCCAGCTCTTGAAGGGAATGGCAAGACCTTGAGAAAGTCCGACCTGCACATGGCAAGACTTCTCCAAAGTCCGCCCAGCTGCTGAATGGCATGGAAATGTTTCTTGAAAGTTTGCCCTTGAGTATGGCAAGACTTCTCCAAAGTCTGCCCATCACTCTTGAACACTTGGAAAGAAGGCTTGAAAGTCCGCCCATGCCAATGGAAAGGATTCTCCAAAGTCTGCCCAGCAAATGGAAAATCTTCTAGCAAGTCCGCCTTGGTTTGATAGCAAAATGGAAGTCTCCTTGGAAAGTCCGCCCTTGGGAGGTGGAAAGAATTTCTTGAAGTCCGCCCAGCATATGGCAAGACTTCTTCAAAGTCCGCCGTACCTAGAGGATGAATGGATAAACACATGGAAAGTTCGCCTTGCTCTGGAAAATGGAAAAGTTTTTGGCAAGTCCGCCTAGCAAAATTTGTCTAAGGCATGGAACATCTAGAGGGAAGTGGCAAAATGGCCAAGACATGAGAAAATCTGCCATGATGAAGAGAGAGAGGAAAAAACCCATAAAAAATTGCCAAATTAAAATAAAGCATGGGTAAATAAATAAAAAAAATAAAATTTAAGGTTGGGAAAATAAAAAATCACATGATAAACCTTTAATTATTTTTTAAACACTTAGAGAAAAATTGAGCTCTATGGATAAACTTCAAAATTTCAATGAAGATAAAGATGAAGAGCTGAAAATTTAGAAACTTTCCTCGATGAACACGAGTCTACATTCGATGAACTTGAGAGAATTGCTAAATGGATCGAATTTTTTCAACTTTATAAGGAATTCTCAAGTCATTATCAACTCACAATTTCGATTTGAGAAGTGGTTTAGCTCTCTCTCCATTTCAAGCGTTAGTAAATTTTTCGAGAGTTAGAATTTTTCGAGAGTTGGAAATTTCTCGAGAGAGATTTTTTGAGAGTTGAGTAATTAATTTTTTCGAGGAGAAAGAACGAAGAAAGAGGTAGAATTCTAGGCTGAAGGTCAAAATTTTCAGAGGATTGCTTGCTTTTTCGGCAATAAAGGCCAGATTTTCGAAGTTTACAATTAAATTGCTAGCCACAGAGTGTAATCCCCAAGTTTGATGAATTATTTTTACCTTTGTCTTCATTTTATCTTCAAAAAATTCACTAAGTGTTATTACTCAATTTGCTTTTTTCATCGAATTTAACTTTCAACAAGGTGAAAGTTAGAATTTTCACAAGAAAATTTTAAGGAAATCATAATTGAATGTTTATTGTATTCTCTTTCTCGTAGGTTGATGACCACCCCCGGAGGATCGTCAAAGAAAGCACCAATGAAGTTCGCCAGCAAGGGAGTCCAATAGGAGACAAAGATCACTTCCAAGTGGAAGAACATCATAGATACAGACCTCGGACATGTGGACTTTGAAGAATTGAAGAAAAGGATGTATGGATTAAATGGACTTATGCCCACAGCGATTGCTCGCCGAATGATGCACAATGGAATTGTCCAAGCTGCCGGATTTCCTCCAGCAACCTAGTGTGTCGAATTGATGGTCAAATGTGCAAGACATTACAATCCTCAGGAAAGATAGATTATAGCTCTTGATGGAAGAATTTTGGCGCACCTTGGAGAACTCGCTATCCAAGAGTTGGCATACCTGACCATGTTCAATCTTCGTATAAGACAAAGGAGGAAGCCAAAAGAATCTTTGAGGATCGGGCAGATCAATGTGCGACTCATGTCAATAAAACATGGTTGGAAAAGCCAAGAGCTTCCGCTAAGAAAATGCCTAAGAAGTTGCACAGGACAGACTTTAAGGAGGACTACGGTGATATTGTTTTGCTCTTGAACATAATAATGGGCAATCCTCAAGGCGCCTATTTTGAAACATGGATGTACTTCTTTATCGAGGAAATCACCTCAGGAGTCAAAATGTTTAATTGGTCAAGAATGATCAGTGATAACATCCATGAGAAATTAATCAGCCTTGAAAGGACTAAGTCATTCCATATGAGTTCTTACATCACTTATCTATTGGCCAGAGCCTAGAAATATCCTGGATTGATATGCAAAGGTGTTGTTGGAAATGGAGAAAATCAATTCAAAGTGTATGAATGTTATCCTCAATTGCAGCTATCTGGCAAGTCCCATTTCAGAAGAGCGCACGATGAATTCTTGATGTTCATCACGAGGATACTACAAGGGGGAACCCATAAGAGGCTGACACATGAAGCAAAGAGCCTTATCAATAAATATGGATCCTGGTACATCTAGTTTCTTAAATTCACTTATATCCGAATCCAGGGATTCACTGAGAATCTGTACAAGCTTCCCGTCTACCCCACCCATAGGATGATCCTACTGGAGGTTCTTAGGCAATTGGAGACTTTTCAAAACATCCAAAGGCCGAAGCATAAAGCAGCCGTCACATTCCCATTCTTTATTGGGAACATGGAAGAATATTGTTCGTCTGCACAGGCAGCTGAAGGTGCTAGACTAGAAATGCAGTGGTATCCATTCACATCATACCGATCTCGAGCCAATTTTGATCCTCACCACCACATCGGAATTGTGAACGGAAGGAAATATAAACACCAAGTGGACCTGGAAGATTACTAGGCCAATGCCGCGGATGAATTTGATATTAGGAAAAGATTGTGGTCCAGATTGCCTATCAGCTTGATTAGAACGACAAAACTCTTCCGCGTGCCAGACCAATTTGAAGATGATGGCGAATTTACACAGCCAGGTTTTGATGAAAGCCAACCTCTTCCTCCCAAGCTCTAGTCAGAACCGGAAATTTCTGACTTGGACATCTTCATGAGGCCTGTCACCAAGCATTCACAATGGTGGGCAGACTAGCAGATTAAAGAACTATGACGAAAGGGTATGCCTTTGACATACACTTTGATGGGCCAATCAGAATCTTACTCTTCTAACGCTGGAGCATCATAGGGAGATGAGCCAATTGAGAGCTCTAATCCTAAGAAAAGGAAGGAGACAAAGGGAAAAGAAATTGCAAACGAAGAACCTGCTAGGAAGCAGTAGAAACTGAAGCCTCTTCATTTTGCTGTCTCTGCGAATGTGAATGAAATTTTTGACATTGATGAATCTCTAGGAGATATAAGGATTCCCTCTCCTATCCCTGTTCAGCCGAAGAGGATGAGCCTCCATCACCCACAGACATCGAGGTTTTGGAATCAGACAACGAGGTTGACATTTTGGACAACGAGTTTGAAGAGGGTGTGATTTCAGCCTTGAGAGGAATCTAAGAAATCCAGGTCGTGTAGGACATTTAGGAAGAATAAGATACCGCATAGCCAACTATTCGTGATTGGCTGAAAGAGAGATTGAAGATAAAGGAACCTAAAAAATTTCTGGAAGAAGAAGATGATATGGCCGATTTCCTGGCCAGATTGGAAGCAGTCAGTGCAAAAAAGCCTGCCAAAACCTTCTCCACCATTCAGAGAGATGAAGCTGGGCATCGTACGGTCCAAGTTGCTGTACCAACAGTTGACAAGTCGAGGGAAGAGATTACTCCTCAGGAGTACGCCATTACCACTGTCGATTTAGGCCCTACCACAAGAGGACAAGAGATGGAGAGTTGGATAATTTTGTTGCCACTATCAAAGCAAGGCTAGAGAAGGAGATAGTAAAGAAAAAAGAGTATAAATGAGAGGTTGAACGACTCAAGTAGTATATTCAACACCTAACTAAGCCTCTCGATCAGACTACCTCAGCAGCTTCTCCACTGATGAATACTTCTCAGGAGATTTTCGGAGAGGAGAAGAATATAGTCAAGGAGACTAAAGAATGGCTAATCAGCAACAGACAAGAGGTGGCCATATTTGTAGAAAGACTAGCATTGGAGTATGGGCAAACTTCTTCTTTGCTCTCAAGAATTGCAACATTGGCAGAGGCATGGGATAATGCTCAGGATGTTCGAGATAGAATCATTCCATGTCTCAAAGTGCTTAAAGGAGTGTCAAAGCAAGAGCTGGTCAATGGAAAAGTAATTGCACCAAGTGCAGCTTATGATTTCAGCAGTTGGTACATGACATTGATCATACGAAGTGGGATCATAGAAAAGATAAAGGCAGATACTATCCGAATTGAGGAAAGGACAAAAGAAGTTCGGGAGAAGATTCTAGCTGTGGCTGCAAATGTGCTCGAAAAGGACACTGTACGAGCAAACAACCTACAGTTTGAAAACCTAAATCACAAAATTTAGGAAATCTTCTTCACTACTAGGCCTGTCCGCAAGCAAAATTTGACTAAGGCAGCTGACTTCCTGTTCATCTTTCACAATTTCCAGCTACAGGAATCAGAATGGGAAGTCACTTTTGCTGAATGCTCGAATGATCTAGATTTGCTAGAATTCAGGGTCAATTCACTGCCACTTGTCACGATCGAGGAGGTTGACATGATAGTTTCTAAATTCATCCAGTATACTGCAACCAAAGAGGATAAGGATGCGCCTCCTCAAGAATAGCTCGTCACTTCAGTTAACTACTTGTTATCTCATTGATTACTGATTGTGTTTTTAGAAACCCTAATCAGGGTTGTTTATTTTTAATCTTTGCCATTGATTCCAGATTAATCTTGGCTGTTCATTGTACTCCGAGAACTCTATATAAACCCACTCTCATTCTCTCATTTTCATAAGAGGAATAATAGAAGAATAGAAGGAGAAGACGTAGATAGAGATATAGAGATAGACAAATAGAGCATAGATAATAAGAGAGAAAGAGTTTATGAGATTGTTGCAAAAGACTATTTTTGATAATAAAGTTCATGATGCATGAGATGCTTTGAATTCTTTCATTGTCAAATGGTTGCATGGTTACATACTTCTCTTCCTCATTGAATAAGAATTTCTTTTGAATGTATGTTAAGGGGATGATAGATTGATAGTAAAAATTAGCGAAACTGTGCTCATACTTTCCTTGGATAGATGATTTCTATTCAATGCGTAAAGTTAGATTGAGCTTTTAATGTGGATGCTTCATGCTATTATTTCGAATAATATTGTTCTATTGATGGTGTTGTTCGTAGTAAGGAAATCTTAAGCACAAATCCCTGGAAGATTGCACTTGCTTTGTGTAGTTGTCGTATTTTGTGGCAAAACAAAGTATTGTTATTTGGTTTCATTCAATCTTTACTGTCTCTTGAGTTAATAGGAATAGTATAGGATTCCTCAACCCTTACTTCCTTTTTTCATTTTTTATCTAAAATCCGAAAATTCAAAAAAATATATCACTACATTTAAGTCCTTGCTTTCTGAGTGACTTGCTAAAGTAAACCCCTTTGTGTTACCAGCAAAATTACATCATCCACAGAGCTTATCCAGACCCATTTTACGAAACATTGGAATTGCTGTATGATCTTTTTGGCAATCTTAGCATACTAGTCAGTTTTTCAAGAGAGGATAGAGTATCTTTGGATTTTTTATTCTAGAATGCTTGGTGAGTCATAAAACACGCATCAACAGGTCCATACATAGAAAAGATAATTTATTTATTTTATTTACAAACTCAAGAAGGGCACCAAGTATGAGGTAGTTGACCAACATTAGGATTAATTTAATTGTTGCTTTGTGAGGATAAAACTGCCTTCGAATTATTGCAATTGCTTCTACTTTAATTGTGATATGACATTAATGTAAATTTTGAAAATTTCCATCATACGCCTTTGACGTCAATGACAATAATTCTAACAATTGGAAGATGCTTACAAGGAGAATCCAAAAACATGATAGGATTCGGATTCAGAGGAGTTGGCACATATTGATGAGGATTAGGCTCCATAATTAGGGTCTGTTGGTGTCCATTTGAAGGAGCTTCAACTAGATGGGTGCAACAGTTCTGGTGATGAGTTTTACACAACATTTGGAGTGGATGATTAGATCATTGAGGCATTGGCCCGTTGCACTTGAAACTTGATGTAATCATGATATTGAATATAATAACATTGATACTTAAAATTTTCAATGCATTGTTGGTTCAATTGATTCATTGTGTTTACAGTTAAACTTTACATTATAGATAAATGATAATTTCTTTTATATCTAATTTTCAAATATTATATTATTTTTGTTCTGCCCTCCCCATGCTGTCCCCCTGCTGTTCCCGAATTTCGGAAAAATTCACATTCATCTCCAAAACCCAGTTGGTGTCCATTTGGAGGAGCTTCAACTAGATGGGTGCAACAGTTCTGGTGATGAGTTTGACACAACATTTGGAGAGGATGATTAGATCATTGAGGCATTGGCCCATTGCACTTGAAACTTGATGTAATCATGATATTGAATATAATAACATTGATACTTATAATTTTCAATCCATTGTTGGTTCAATTGATTCATTGTGTTTACAGTTAAACTTTATATTATAGATAGATTACAATTTCTTTTATAACTAATTTTCAAATATTATATTATTTTTGTGCTGCCCTCCCCATGCTGTCCCCCTGCTGTTCCCGAATTTCGGAAAAAATCACATTCATCTCCAAAACCCATCCCTGCATCCCTCCATTCCGAAACACTATTGAACTATGGAATTTATTCATGTTAACGATGAAGATATCACTTATATGTTGGGAATGCTACACAGCCATGGGCTTATCATCCCAAGTGGCCGTAACAAGTCATTTTAAAACTGTATATTACACTTTTGGTTATATCGGTTGTTGTGTCCATGTGTTTTTTCTTGGGAATAACAAACATATGTTGATTTTTATTGAACAATTGATATCAATTCAGTACTTTGACTTTCTAATTTTGCTGTCTGCCTAACTTCAGGCGGCATTGGAGAGATATAAAAAGGCTAGAAGGGATGCTCCCGAAAGACTTGTTTCTGGGTCTGATGACTTTACAATGTTTCTTTGGGAGCCCACATCTAGTAAACATCCAAAGGCACGAATGACTGGTCATCAACAGGTCTGAGTTTCATTTTCAGACAATACTTTTATGTAGCATTCATAGGGCTAATAAGCAGCCAAAGGAAAACATTCACATCGAGTGATGTATGTATTTATGTAGGGCAAGCCTCATCGTGTTTTCTTTTGGTATTTTATAGGCAAATATCCATGGATTACAGTAAACAATTGATTGTTACTATTTCATATCAATACCATGCCTGCAATACTGTTAACATAATTTGGCTTGTTTCTGTTATTTGTAGCTTGTCAACCATGTTTACTTTTCACCTGATGGGCAATGGGTAGCAAGTGCCTCTTTTGATAAATCTGTAAAGTTGTGGAATGGCACTACAGGGAAGTTTATTACAACATTCCGAGGGCATGTTGGCCCAGTCTATCAGATCAGGTTTAGCTATAGTATTATCTCCCTTGTGAGATGGAAAGCTCTCTTTAGTAATTGATTTTTCTCATTTATCATTTCAAGAAAGTAATTAGCTGTCTCAATTTGTTTATTATTATAAGCAGTATTTCTCATTCCAGTTTCCTGAATATTGATATCTCAAATCTTGTTTGAATCCACAGCTGGTCTGCAGATAGTAGACTTCTGTTAAGTGGAAGCAAGGATTCAACATTGAAGGCAAGTTCAATAAATGCATTCATGTTAAATTTACAATCACATTGAATGTATGCTGCATGAAATTAAGGGTGAATACATCTGGAACAAATATAGTTGTACTTCTTGATGTGCTATTTATAATACATAATGAAATCTGCAGAAAGTATTTACTTGTACAATTCAAAAACTATTGTCAAGTAGAAAATATTGTGGAAAGTGTGAATACTTTCTGTAGGACACAGTGTTCCAATATGGTTACTATTTAGTATTTGTGTATTCATTATTTTCCATATTTATCAAAGTTTCAGGGATGTGAAGCAAGCTGTGACTGAGAGATGGCTGGAGAGACTGTTGAAATTTCAGGAAATGGTAAAGGGGATGTGGGCAGAAAAACATATTTTTGTGTTTAGGGCAAATGTTTCTGTTTCAAACAATTCTCCCTAGGGGTGTGTCTCTTGCCAAATATGGCCCCGTCCTCCATAGACATGGGGATGGCCAGGAAATGTTCCCACACCATCCTGTATTTTGCCCAAAAAAAGGAAATGTCTCAAGTATGCGAAATGTCTTATAGGGGACGATTGGGCTTGCTAGCCAACAAGATGCCCCTTGATTGTCTTGGGACGACAATCTAGGTAGATTTTTGTCGCTTAACCCGCCCCCTAACCCCTACCCACACCCCACCGACCCACAAAAAAAAAAAAACAAAAAAGGTTAACATCGTGTAACATCTCGGCAAGGGATCCATGCGAGGTGATATTTGAGTTGATTTAAGCCACCGGTCATAGGCTTAGTGCAATGGGTACAAATAACCTCTCCTCACATTGCACCTAGTGTCCCATGTTTCCAAGCAAGGATCCCTTGGTTTGACACTAGTTCTATTTTCGGAAGCAATACTCTTTTAGAAAATTAAAAATGAAACCTAGCAAAAGGGAGAAATGTGAAAAAATTAGTAATACTCTAGTTAGCAGCCTAAGCTTGAAAAGAAAAATGTTGCATAAAAGATATCAGAGATCAATGATTGAATAGAATGTTGCATAGTTGAAAACTTGCCGGGTACTCGTATTGCAAATTTAAATGACCTGCAAGCTTGAGTTTCCCATTTATAATTGTGAAAATTCAAGCATGTAGGTCATTTAACATTTTAAATAAATTTTTGTTCATGTTGCAAGTTTAAACAACCTGCAGGTTTGAATTTTTATAGTTATAATTGTGAAAATTCAAGTTTGTCGGTCGTTTGATAGAATGTTGATTGTGGAGATTGGAAATTATATGAATTTTAAAATTTCGTTCATATTGCAAATTTAAATGACCTGCAGGCTTGAATTTTCGCAGCTATAATTGTAAAAATTCAAGCATGCAGGTCGTTTAAATGAAATTTTGTTCATATTGCAAGTTTAAATGATTTGCAGGCTTGAATTCATAGCCTGCAGGTTATTTGAACTTAAAAAATTCTTTTATAAAATTTCTGAGTCGAAGCCAAAAAAAGTGAAATTTTTTATTTGGAACAAAGTTAGCTTGCTAAGATCCTTTTTTTTTTTGCTCAATAGCTAGGTCATTTCCTTGACATTATAGATCCATACTCCATAGTATATAAGAATTGCTATTTGTTTAGGCATTGTTCATAAAAAAGTATGTTACTTTGAACTTTGAACTTTGAAGTTTGGATAATGGATCGTTTTTTGATCCTTCTGATGCAAGAGCATGAGTCCACAAGCAATATTGCATCACCCAAAAATATTTTTCCTTTTCAATTTAATTGTCTGGTTTTTGTTAGTGTAGCTGGTTAGTTGCTTAGGGGGGAAAGTTCAAAAATGATTTAGAAAACCTGACAATATCATCTTGTAGAGGAGCCTAATGGGTAGTCACAAAATAAATTTGATGAAATTTAGATAAAGAACAGGCAAGTTATGATCTTGCGGGTTTCAATCCACCATTGGATATTTGCAGACTTTCAAATGGCTATGGGTTCCAGGGTTTTGGATTGCAATTGAACTTTGCGGAGAAATCCATGTGCATGGGTTGCAGGTTTTTGGACTGCAACTGAACCTTGTGGAAAATCTATGTGAATCGAAACTTTGTTCCAATTGAATACTTGGTCAGTTTAGTTAGTTTTTTTCGATTTGCGAAAAAGGGGATGTCATCCAACCTTTGTGGAGATTTTGGACCCATTTGAACATTTGTGGGTTTTGGCTTTGCATCCGACCTTTCGAGTTTTTGATTTGCATTGAACCTTGTGGAATATTCCAAGTGAACTGCACTTTTTTTTGTGAACTGGTTCAGATGGATAGTTCTGATGATGACGTTGGTTGGATTATGACATCAACAGGGATGGGTTGACTTGCCAAAAGATGATGTAAACATTACATGATGATGATGTCACTTTGTATGGATTGCTAATTTTCTTTGGTCATCTAAACATTGCGGAAACTTGTGTTTCATAGAGATTTTGTGGGATTTTCAGTTCCATCTGAACGTTTGTGGGGAAACCTTAGTGAACTAAACTTTATAAGGTAATGAACCAGTTTCGATGCTTTGATTTTCCTTCGATGTCAGCATAATTCCTGATGACATCACCAAGTACAGATTGAGGTAAAATAGTCCAATTGCATCAATGTGGAATTACATGTTCGAAGTTGCCCTTTTGCAGAATTTCCACTTGCATCTGCACTTGTGGGAATGTTGTGGCCATCTGAACTTGCGTAGTTTAGACTTGTATCTGCACTTTTGTTTTTGTAAGGAATTGGAGGTTGCAACCACCAATTTGGTTCCATTTCATCTTCCATGGTTGCCGATGGATAAAGAGGGGAAGATGATACTCACTCAAGGATCTTTTGGTGATTAGCAAAATGTCGATTATGAGAATGCTCATTTGAATGTACCCCTATAACAAAATTTTGCTGCTAGACATTAATTTCATTGTTTTCCTTGGTTTTGTAAACAATTTTTTGGAATGAATAAAGATTTGGCTGTGTGATTGGGCAATTTGATAAAATTCCCTAATCACGACTGGATCACCTTCTATATAATTCACATCTAGAATAAATGCAATATGTCCAACATAAGAATAATTAAGGAAAAAAAAAAAAAGAAACAGAAGAAAAGATCTCAGCAAATTGAAATTGTTCCATGAATAAGACATTGAAAAAATGTGTGCATCACAACATCTGTCAACATAGAGAATATAAAAAAAAGAATGGGGAAAACTTGTGATTCGCATTTGAAATTGTGTCCCAAATTGCCAGTCACTTGCAAAAATGGCATTTTTTTAATTGTAGGCAAGAAAAAGGATTTTTAATAGATTTGGATGAGTTATTAACACAAAAATTGTGATTTTTTCGTTGACTCACAAGTTTTACGAGTAAAAATTGCTGCGAGATTTACAAAAACTCGTCGGCGAGTAATTCACTTGGCATTTGGCTTGTGAGTACTTGCAAATTTTGTGAGTACTCGGTGAGTTTTGCAACTATGCTTGTTACTCTCCCGGTGCATAACCTTCATTGAAAGGTATTGCATGAAATAGAGAATTGCGACACGAGGCGAAGTTGGCATGTGGAAGATTTTGGTACTACAACAATATTCCATTTAATGTTACTTTGAATCCTTATTGGGAGCAGTTGGTCAATACATTGATCGTGGCAGGTAAGGGGTTCAAGGTCTTAAATTGTCATGAGTTGAGTGGACCATTGTTGTAGGATGAGGTCCAAAACACACACCTATTGGTAGAAGAACAAAATAAAAATTGGGAAAAGTAAGGCTGCACCATTTTATCTAATGGGTGGATAGGTGACAAGAACAAGACACACATCTACTTTTTAGTGGCTTCATGGGTGCAGCTAGTCTTTTTAAAATTAGTTGGTGCCTTCAATGAAATAAAAAATGAAGAGACCTTGTGTAACATGTTGGATGAGGTGGTGATGGAAGTGGGAGTGGAAATTATCATTCAAATAGTATTGACAATGCAGCTGCATATGTGACAGCCAACAAACTTCTAGAGGCGAGGCACCCAAGATTGTTTTGGAGCCTTTGTGCTGCCTACTGTCTTGACCTATTCCTTGAGGACATAGGGAAACTAAGTTGGGTGAAGAATGTGGTTGAAGATGCAAGGAATATCACAAAGTACATCTACAACCACACATGGGTCCTAAATCTTATGAGAGAGCGCATTGATGGAAAGGATCTCGTGCAATTAGGCGTTAGATGCTTTGCCACTAATTTCCTCAACTTGTAGAGTATATTAGTTACAGTGGCCAACCTTAAGTGCATGTTTGTGAGTGAAAGGTGGTTAGAGAGTCCTTATTGCAAGAAGGTTGAAGTAGAGAGGGTTGTGAAAACCATTTTTGATGATAGATCTACCAAATTCATGGAGGAGATTGTAATGTCCCCTAATTGGGAGTGCCCTAAATTTTCCCTAATTGTTAGTTTTAGGATCAGAATTTAAATAAGCAGAAATAGAGCAATTTCAAACAATAGAACACAACATATACCTTCGGAAAACCCTCCTTAAGGGAGAAAAAACCCAGCAACAATATATCACTTATATATTGAATAACGAACAACAATTCGCTTTTACAATGAGGGCAATCACAAGGCCAATCTAGAAGCACCACACTTGATGCAATATCAAATGAATAAGATCAAACTCGAAGAATAATACACCGATCTGCCGTGATATCGAACTCTTCCAGACTTGTGCACACTTGACTTGAATGATAAATTGGATGATCATAGAAGTGAACAGTGCCTTCCTTAAATACAATTCGATATGGTGATAATCAACCAAGACGTCTCTTCATGAATGAAAGGTCGGCCTCAAATGAATGGTTGCATCTTCCACAAAAGGTGGCGATTATTTAGATGAGGTTGGCCATCATTAATAAAATATAAATTACAATTTTGAATGGAAGTGTCTCTTCAAAAAATTGGCTCCAAATAAATAAATAGCCACGGCTATATTTAATTTATTTGCTTATTAATTAAATCGCTAGAAGAATGAGGCCCGCTGCTACAACATCAACACTCTTTCTTAGCTAGGGAGGAATTCTTCTAGATATCCATGTCATGGAGTCTCTCAACATCACATCCACAATGGCTACACCCATTTGTGGAAAAGAGCTCATCACGGAGTCACTCAACGTGATATCATCCACCATGGCTATACCCATGTATGGAAAGGAACATGTGCACAAGTGCCTATCACAGAGTCACTCAACGTGATGTCATCATGGAGTCTCTCAACATGATGTCCACTATGGCTACTCCCATGAGTGGAAAAACACAAGTACAGAGAATTCATCACAGAGTCTCTCAACGTGATGTTGTCATGGAGTCTCTCAACATGACATCCACCATGGCTACTCCCAGAGGGTGGAAAGAACCACATCTTTGTCTCAGAGATGGACAGGGGCTTTCACCTCAGATTTCTCCGTCTTAGAGAAAAATGCATTAACAAGGGCTTTCACCTCAAATTTCTCTATCACAGAGAAAGATGCATTATAGCAAATCACAAAAGATCACTGATGCTGAGTCTCCCTCTCAGCAAGGGCTTCATTCTCCACAACTCCAAGCTTGTCTCGAAAATGCACATCACTCTGGAGAGAGGCTTGGTGAGAATATCAGCCATCTGATCATCAGTGCAAATATATCTCAATTGAATAGCTTTTCTCAGTACCATATCTCTGAAGTAATGGTATTTGATCTCAACATGTTTTGTTCTGTCATGAAACACTGCATTCACATATAGCTTCACACAACTTTGATTGTCACAATGAATAACAGTCGGCTCCAATGATTGTCCAAGCAATCCTGCAAGGAGCTTCCGAAACCACACTGCCTCTTGAGCTGCTACACATGTTGCAATATATTCTGCCTCTGTAGTGCTTAGTGCCTCTGAAGACTGCTTCTTGCTACACCAAGAAATCATCGCAGACCCCAAACTAAAGCAACATCTAGAGGTGCTCTTCCGATTAGCTACACTCCTTGCCCAATCAGAATCAGAATAGCCTTGCAACTTTACGTCTATAGTGGAAGTGTATCTCAAGCCATATCCAACTGTGCCACGCAAGTATCTCAAGATATGCTTAGTTGCAACTAGATGAATTTGCCTTGGTTCACACATGAATCGACTGAGAGCACTCATTGCATAGCAAATGTCTAGTCTAGAATTGACTAGATACATCAACGATCCAATCAATTGCCTGTACATGGTAGGGTTTACCAGATCTGAACTAGCTGCAGACTCACTTAGCTTCTTCAAATTTGTTTCCATCGGTGTAGACATAGATTTGCAATCCATCATCCCAAATCTCTTCAAGATGTCTATGGTATATTTCCCTTGACTTAGAATGATCTCATTGGGTCTTTGCCACACTTCCAATACTAGAAAGTAATGCATAAAGCCTAAATCCTTCATCTCAAATTCCGAAGCTAACTCCTTGCATTTGACAATGAGATATTCTATTCTAGTAAGAAATAGATCATCAACATAAAGAACCAAGATTAAAGCCTCACCATCAACTACCTTGAAGTCTAGATTTGAATCAGCATCATTCTTGGAGAAGCCCAAACTCATCAAGTATCGATCAATACTCTCATACCAAGCACGAGGAGCCTGCTTAAGGCCATACAAAGCCTTCTTTAATCTACAAACATGATACTCCTTCCCATGAATCACGAAGCCATTAGGTTGCTCAATGTATACTTCTTCTTCAATTACACCAATAAGGAATGATGTCATCACGTCCATTTGATGTAGCTTCCACCCCTTAGCTGCTGCAATAGCAATGATAGTCTTGATGGATGTATAATGAGCAACTAGAGCAAAAGTTTCTTCATAATCTATTCCCTCTTTTTGAGAGAATCCTCTAGCCACAAATCTAGCTTTGTACTTCTCAATGCTTCCATCAGTTGCATGCTTGATCTTGAAAAGCCATTTAGAAGATACAACTGATTTCCTTTCAGGTCTTGGTACAATATCCCAAACATCATTCTTGATAATAGATTGATATTCTTTAGCCATAGCATCTCTCCATACTTGCTGACTTGATGCTTCCTCAACACTAGAAGGCTTAGACTCAATGATATGACTCATTAATGCTACATAGCCTGGAAACTTCTGTGGTCTTTTACTTTCTTTGAATGTGCCTCTGGAAACTTCTGTGGTCTTTTACTTTCTTTGAATGTGCCTCTAGGAGCTGCAAATTTTTCTGCCTCTTGCATAGTTTGCCTAGCCCATAGAGGTCTCTTTCGACCTATGACAATATCTCTTGGCCTATCAGTTGGTTCCAAAGGCTCAACTGGATCAATATCCTCTTTTGGTTTAGTAGACTCCCTCTGAATCTTAGGATTATGATCAATGTCTATGTCCTGAGGAGTCTCTTGGTCTTCATTATCTATCTCCATGTATTAACCTTTAGATCTTTTGAATGCAACATCTTCTTCAAAAGAGGCATTCCCTACTGATCTCTATCTGTTTTTGTCTTGGAATGTAAATCCTGTAGGCTTTTGAAGATTCACTGTAACCCACAAATATTCCTTTCTTGCCAGATGGTTCTAACTTAGTTCTCTTATCTTTAGGCACATGAATATAAATAGGACAACCAAAGATTCTCAAGTGACTAACCTCAGGCTTCACACCTGTGAAGGCTTCTTCAGGAGTCGTATTTTCCAAAATACCATGAGGGCTCTGATTCTGAACATACAGTGCAGTTCTGGATGCTTTTGCCCAAAGGAAGGTTTGCAAGTCTTGATCATGGATCATAGCTTTGGCTGCCTCAACTATGGATCTATTCTTCCTTTCTGCAACACCGTTTTGCTGTGGATTGTAAGGAACACAAAACTCCCTCTTAATTCTTGCCTCGATACAGAAGTTACGGAAGCCTCCAGAGGTGTATTCTCCTCCGTTATTAGATCTCAGACCTTTGATCCTCTTTTCGAACAAATTCTCTACTTGAGCCTTAAATTCTTTAAATTTCTCATGTATTTCTTTAGACTCCTTAGACTTCAAAAAGTAAATCCAAGTCTTTCTAGAATATTCATCAATGAAAATTACATAATACCAAACACCACTCAAGGATGCCACAGACATGGGACCACACAAATCAGAATGAACAAGATCTAGAATACATTTTGATCTACTTTCACTACTATGAAAAGGACCCTTAGTATTCTTACCCATTGCACATCCTCTGCAAGTACCATTATGCTCTTGACTGAGTTTCAGAAGGTCAGTAACCATCTTCTCAATGGATGGAAGAGCTCTGAAGTGAAGGTGAGCAAGCCTCCTATGCCAAAGCTCGCTTGAACTGGTGGAATCATGAAACAATGCTTGAATTGGACGAATGGAAAGTCTATATGGACTCTCTTGCCGAACACCAATCACTCGGGCTGTCTTGATGCTAGAGTTCTTCGGCCAATGTAATGTCCCCTTTTTTCATGAGCAATGGAGTTTAGAGGAATTAGCCTATTTCTGATCCTCGTAGGCTAATGGAGCTTGATAAGAGGGTCGTTTGGCAGATACCCAGTTGATTGGTTGGCTCGTTTCGTGATTCAGTCTACATATGGAGGTGTTCTAATGATTTCTTGATATGTTTCTATTTTTAGAAACCTCATGTTATAAAGTAATGTTATGCTTGCACTTTATGTTATGAATAATTATTTTATTATAAAGTGCAAAATAATAAAATAATAAAATAAAATAAAATAATATTCCTTCTAGAAGGTGACTTGGGAAAGTTCTAGAAGGAGGCCGACCTCTTGAGGAAAAAGTATAAATAGACATCATGGGCTTCATTCTCATCAAGCAGATTTGATGTTGTTGTTGTTGTTTCATTTTGTGGAGCCTAGGGTTTCTGCATACTACTTCATTGTCATAGGAAACGAAAACTTCCTATTGATAGCAATTTTGAGGGTGTGAAATATCACTTGAATTATTGCAACTGGGAGAAAGTTACTTCTGACTTTCTATTTGTGCTTCATTGTGAAAAACATCTAAGTACAATAGCTGATGTATTATTGTGCTTTTTCAAAGAAGGGTTTTAAAAGATAATCAATCCCATATCAAAATTAGTGTTGGCTGCTACAGTACACGTGAATAGTGCTGCGCTACAGCACCACATGAACAGTGCCGCGCTATAGTGGCGTGAACAGTGACGCGCTACAGTGCTGGGCATTCATTATTGCAGATTCTGAGCATTCGTTGGGGAAAAATTAGTGTGCATATTTGTGGAGTTGGAGGTGTTTTGCATTGAGGATTATTATATCATTCATTGGCAGCAATTTCTTCATGTTATCATATCATTTGGAGGGCAGGTTGCAGGTCTGTTATAAATTTTACCAGGAAATTACAGTCATCTAGTAACCCACGATTTTGCTGGTGGAGGCCCATTGAGGCTCGATTCTTGTCAAGAAAGTGGAGCACTTGCAAGGAGAGGTCTAGGTGATCCGTTCAAGGGAGGTTTGAGGCGTCAAAAGGTTGAATATTCTTTTATTTGTGCAAATCAGACCAGAACAGGGGCGGCCCAAAGAATAAATCAATCTGGCTTGTGAGAGGACAGTTTGGCATCAAATTTGTTGACTTCATCACCTATCAGCCAGGGCATCAACATCCTAATCAGGTTCATTTGTCTTTTGGACTTGATAGCATTGCATAAGATAATAGTTTGTAATCAGCTAGAAGTGTTTATTGCAGATCAGAATTTGGCATTATAGGAGTCATTAGTTTCAGCTGTAGGTTGCATCTGTGATCAGCCATTGTCATATCTTATATCTATGTATTTTGCCAAGAGTCTTGGCTGTTTGGAAATCATCATTGTAATGGAAAGACAATTGCATTGAAGGAGTAATAAGAGGTTGTTCAGATTATTAGTTTATTTATGCATTGTAATGAGCTTTAGAATTTTACATGCCAAGTGTTTGACAAATTACCTCTTGGCTGTAGGTGCACTTATACACTTAGTTCTTCATTTGAATGCTTTTAAAATTGCATAGGAGCATTATAATTCTTTAGAAACTTGCATAGTAGTTGTTGAAGTCTACTTAAGCTTTCAAAATCATTTGGTATTCAATCTTTGCATCAAACACAAATCTGAAACAACATATCAGCCACTCCACACATTGCATACAAAGTGTTTGACAAAATTGCAAGGCTACAAATTGGGGCAAATTGTGATCAGTTTGAGCAAGGCTCACAACAGCCAAGCAAGAACTTTTCCCTCAGAAAATGCAACTTGATATCCTTTGTCCTCCAAAGTTGAAATTGATACAAGGTTCCTCTTGATACCTGGTACAAACAAGACATCATTCAAGTGAAGAGGGATGCCAGAATCTAGGTGAAGAGAGGTGGCTCTAGCACCTTTCACTAAATAGCAAGCATCATCTCCGATTATTACTTGAATGTTGGTTTCTCTCTCCACCAAATTTGAAAGATGCTCTCTATACCCTATAATGTGCCGAGAGGCACCACTATCAATCAACCATGTGCTACTATCGGTTGGAACATTGCTTGATAGGGCAGAAATAAATAGAAATCCACTTGAGTTATCTCTTGATTTCTTCTGAGGAGAGACATTATCCACATCCGCAGTAGAAGCATGTTGCTTTGGTCTTGTTGCACAGTCTCTAGCATAGTGACCATACTTGTCACATATGAAGCATTGAACATGGGAGAGATTCTTCTTCTTTGATTTAGGAGCAACATCCGATTTCCTGTCTCTGTTCCTCTTGAAGTTACCTTTTCTCCCTTCTCTTCCTTTCCTCTTTGAAGTTTGAGCAGCTAGAACATGATTGTCTTCATTGTGAGAGCTTCGATTGTTACCTCTTGCTGCCAACCTGGATTCCTCTTGAATGCAATCTGCTCTAAGGTGATCAAATTTTGGTAGCTTAGATCTTCCACTGATACCTTGGATAAATGGCTCCCAAGATTCAGGAAGACCTTTAAGTGCCAACATGACTAAGTCTCTATCTTCAATTATGTCTCCAATGGCATAAAGTTGATCTTTCAACTTAGTGATATTCATAAAGAAGGGAGATGATTGAATCTCCTTTTGCCATGTTGATGTGATGTAGCTGTTGCCTCAATGCAAGAGCTCTGCTGGTGTTATTGATCTCATACAATCCCTCCAAAGTCTTGAACATCTCTCTAGCAGTCTTCAACTTGGAGATAATAGCTACAAGGTGATCCTTCACAAAATCAATCAATATCTTCTTGGCCTTTGTGCCATTCTTCCTCCATTGTGTCTTCTTAGTCTCATCGGAAGGTTTGGGTACCTCGCTCTCCACGAACTTGAGTATATCATTTTCTTCCAATGCAATAAGAACTCTAAATTTCCAAGAGGTGAAGTTAGAGGCACCATCGAGTATATCTTCAACCTTGAGTTTGTTCACCATTTTTTCGTAGTTAAGATAGACACACTAAGATGAGAATAAGAGAGGAAGATTATGCTGCTTATACAAATCTGATCACGATCTTGCTTAAACCCGCTCTGATACCATGTTAGTTTTAGGATCAAAATTTAAATAGCAGAAATAGAGCAATTCCAAACAATAGAACACAACATATACCCTGGGAAAACCCTCCTTGAGGGAGAGAAAACCCAGCAACAATATATCACTTATATATTGAATAACAAACAGCAATTCACTTTTACAATGAGGCCAATCATAAGGCCAATCTAGAAGCACCACACTTGATGCAATATCAAATGAATAAGATTGAACTCCGTGAAGAATAATAGATCAATCTGCTGTGATATCGAACTCTTCCAGACTTGTGCATAGTTGACTTGAATGATAAATTGGATGATCATAAAGGTGAACATCGCCTCCCTTAAATACAATTCGATATGGTGATAATCAACCAAGACATCTCTTCATGAATGAAAGGTAGGCCTCAAATGAATGGATGCGTCTTCCACAAAAGGTGGCGATTATTTAGATGAGGTCGGCCATCATTAATAAAATATAAATTACAATTTTGAATGGAAGTGTCTCTTCAAAAAATTGGCTCCAAATAAATAAATAGCCACGGCTATATTTAATTTATTTGCTTATTAATTAAATCGCTGGAAGAATGAGGTCCGCGGCTACAACATCAACACTAATTTCCTTAATTTAAATAACAAAATTGGTTAGAGAATATCTTTCCTTTGAATTGAAGCCCTGCACATAAGTTAGAAACATTTACCATAATCAAACTGATTAGTAGATTAAAATCATTTATCACAATAATAATATTTAGCCGATTTCCATAATTAGATATTAATAAACTCATGGCCAAACATTAGTTCAATCACAAAGTACTCTAACATCCTTGGAGGGTTCAATCATAGGAGAGAATGGGAGAATGCAACTTGATGGGGTGCCTTGGACCCTTTTTCCCTAGACCCAAGAGGGTATTTACCATCTTCCTTGGCCTCATGTGGCACATGCCATCCATATGAGGTGATCTATCTAGGAGGTGTCTTTTTTTGTTATCCCTTCATCTTGCCAATCATTTCCTTCTCCCTATGATTTGACCTCCTGTGCTGATCATCCATGATGGAGGAGTGAGATTCCAATGGGTGCCCTAAAAATACCAGCTCTCCTAAGCCCAAAGGCTGTACCCTCTGTACCCCCTTGGCCTCCTGGGGCTCATTAGGTCCTCATCTGAGGTGGCATACCTAGGAGAGTGCCCCATCACCTTTCCCCACTTGTAGTCTCAATTCTTTTCATCATGGCTAAACATTCAAAGCACATGACAACAAAGATTAATTGTATTTATTGATATGACAATAGCTGCAATACATTATTAGTAACTGGAATGTCCAATTAAACAATCACAGTCATTCATATTAAATTGTGCTGCCTTATATATGACTGTAAATTTGGTCTCATACCACTAGTTTGGGTAACCGGACTGCTGCACCAATATATTTTGCTGTTCTTATTCAGTTTAATTTATTTCCTTTTATTCCTAAAATCTGCTGCTCTGCTCCTGTACACATATTTTTCTCCCCCTCTAATCCTCAAACCAATCTTTTATATCCTACCAATGTACCCTTTCATCCAAGGGAGGTGTCTATCCAAAGGAGGTCGGCCAAGCTTAGACTAATATTTGTTTCACCCACCAGCATGATATTTTCGGCCCTTTATTAATTTCAAACGACTTTGCCATCCTCTTAGTCGCTGCCTGTCGTCTTCTCTTTAATCCCTGGTCATCCTTTTATATATACATGTTATGTTTTGTATATTTTAAATTTTAATGTATTATATATATTTTCTTATTTTTTATTTATATATTTATCTTTATATTGGTTTTATATATATATTTCAATAATATTTAGATAATGATATTTTAAGCTGTTAATTTTTATATTTATCAAGGCATGGTCGGCCAAAATAGATAAATAAATAAATAAATAAATATTAATTTGTATTTCAACTGTGGTCAGCCCAGACTTGGTGTTGTAATTTGCGAGGACATGACATAGCTCATCAATGCAAGTTTTCAAATTCCAAATTCTATTTTTTTAATCTTCTAATGTTACAATTTGCTGATTTTGTAAAAAATTAATATTTAGGTGTCTTAATCGTTGGTTAGGGTCCTCTGATTGATTGATGGGTGGGAATCAAAACCCCATGGGGTGTCTATACAAGGCCATGGATAAGGCCAAAAAGATGATTTAACATTTGTATGGGTCAAATGAGAATAAATATGAACCCATATGGTGCATTATTGATTTGAGGTGGAATCAACAACTCCTACATATTCATATTGTTGCCTGCTATTTGAACCCAATTTTTTTTTTTCTCCCCTTCTTTCAAAGATGTAAAGGTTATTCTTGGCTATGTAATGTCCCCATTTTCGATGTCCTTCGGATTAGTCTGTGTAGGCAGAGCAATGTAGGGTTTCTTGTTTGGGCAATGTGTGGAAGTTGCCCGATGAGCTTTCATGCCTTGTGCCAGTCCTTACTGTGGGGTTTTTCGGTGTTTCAAGAGTGGCTTTCTATTTTTAGCAAGGGACTAGTCTAGTGGCTTATTGTCTAAAACCATACAAACCTTTATGGCGTACATCATTTTGCATTCACAATAAATTTTAAAAAAAAAAACTTTAAATTTCATGTAATTTTTTGCACTTTTCAAACCCTGCTTGTTGCTAAGTCCTGTTGACGAGACTCGCCTGGACTCAGCAGGACTCGGCCAAGTTTGAGCCCCCAGGACTTGGCCAGGGTGACTCGACTCGCGACTCGCTGAGTCCTAGCGAGTCTGGGCGAGTCCCGTAACATTGACCCAAACAATTTCAGTGATGCGAGTGGATTTGATTACAAGACTTGGGACCTAGGTGCAGTTTCTAGACATGAGGTGTTGCCTTAGGATTGGCGTAGTGGGTCAACTCCTAGTATTAATACCATTGCCCACTTTCCGATCCGCTTGCATATGACTTAGGTTTCAGACCCACAGATGAGTTGGATGGTTTCTTCAGCTCAGCAGTCGAGTAGTTCATGGTTGGGCCTAGATGGCAATGATGAATTGATCCTAGGAGATGATTTTGTTACTACCTCCATACACATCTCTTCTATGTTTTTAGTGGGATTTGAGTTTGATTACTGCTGCCCTTACTTTCTTTTGTTGGTTATGATGACATATTTTGATGAGCGGACTGATTTTGAGTTTGTGTAGGCTTTGGGACAGTTGGATGCGAGTGTTTTTCTGGGCACAGTTCATTCATTTACCGTTTCCACTTTGGTGACATTTATTGCAGTCACTTCATGGAAATGATATGCATTATCTCAGATGATGTCGTTTTGATTGTAGTGGTTTGGGTGTGTTGGTGCGTTCGAGACCATTCTTTTGACACTTGGAGGTTGAGTGTTGATGTTATGATTTCGGTTTGCATCAGCAATGGCATTTCCTGGTTGGCTGATTTTAGTTATATAGCCGAGATTGACTTGTTTCTTTGGGGCATCACGAGGTGTCATGCCGAGGTTAGTTTCTTATGGTTGAGTAGGGTGTTTCTAATGTTGACCAAGATTGTGATTGGTAGTGAGTTTGTTGACACAGTCTACTCTGAGTTGCCTTGGCAGAATATATTTTTTTGGCAATGGCTTCAATCCTTTCAGGTATTTCAGTATGGGCTTTGATGATTTTTAATCTTTGGAGGTCCAGGGTAGGAGAGTGCAGTATGGGCACCTTGGTTTGACAGTTATGATCCGTGTGGCACAACTTCAACATGGTGGTTCCTTTTTGAGACTCACTTGGAACTCGGGAATCACGCTGAGTTGTCGTGCAACTACCATTTGGGATGAGAGAGCCAGTGTTAATTTTCTAGAGCTTACTCCTGTGGCACATCAGTTTGGTTCTCTTGAGGGGCATTCTTTTGAGGAGTTGATCGAATCTTTGCGGTATTTGATTACTCTTCCTACAAGAGGTTTTCAGGAGGTCTCATGTGTTGGTACCTCGCAGGACAGAGATTTGAGCAGATGGTGCTACAGATCTCCTAGATTTACTTGGGATAGTGGGATCATTTTTGGTTTTAGTGTGGATCAGATTGTTGGTTGCAAGGTTTTACTAGCATTGCTTGAGGACAAGCAATCTTTGGGAAGGGCGGACTGTAATGTCCCCATTTTCGATGTCCTCCTTCAGATTAGTCTAGTTTTGACACTATTTTTAGTAAGCACTATTTTTAGTAATTGGTCCGACAAGCAGAGTAGTGTAGGGTTTCTTGTTTGGGCAATGTGTGGAAGTTGCCCGATGAGCTTTAATGCCTTGTGCCAGTCCTTACTATGGGGTTTTTCGGTCGGTGTTTCAGGCATGGCTTTCTATTTTTAACAGGGGACTAGTCTAGTGGCTTACTGTCTACAGTGAGCTCATTGGCATATCAGTTATCTTTCCAGCTTGTGTCTTTGACGTTTTTACTATTTTTAGTACTAACTAAAATAGTAAGTCTATTTTTAGAAGCTGGACCCGGTCAGGCTACTCCTCAGTAGCATTATTTCAGTTGAGGCTCTTGGTTGCTAAGGTTGGAATATTTAAATATTGGCTTCCTCTTCGAAAATAAATTAAAGTTACTTTATTATTTAAAGTTGAGGGTCAGAGGGGACATTAAAAAGTACCTTGGTGCCTAAGTGATAACTTTAAGTCATTTTAGAAGGCTACAAAAGTGCAAATAGTTTCCTTATGAGTAGACCCCTTGGCCTAGTTGCACACCATTGTTTTAAAAAAGGGGCCATGTATTGCAAATGGATGTCTAGAAAAGAGGTTTATTTATCATTTTTAAAGGCTAATGTTATGCCTTATAAGGTGGGACGCCTAGTTTGGGCTAAAAGTTAATTTTAAATTAAAAATCAAAAGTGAAATTTTGAAGGCAAAAAGTTGGACGCCCCTCTTGGGGTAATTTCATGACATTTTAGAAAGTGAAATGAGAGGGAAATGTATTCAAACTCAAATGCAAGTTGCCCTAATCCTTCCCCCATTTTATAAACATGAGTTTTGGCTCTCATTTGGTTATGGATGATTTTGGTTGCATAAGGAGATGCTGCTGGATTTTCGCCAGGTCTGAAAGTGAGTGTTGAGGATGAAAACCCTTGACATCTTGGACTGGTTTCGGTAGTGCAAGACCTGCCCTAGCCGGTGGAAGAGTGGTTTCATCCAAAAATCACATTGGAGCTTCAAGTTGCAGTTTTCGGTCATTTTGAATGAAGATATTTCAGCATTTTTGATGAGATTCAGTTTGGGTTTGGATTGCAAAACATTTTCTCTTATTGGCATGATTTTCAAGGAGTTTGGAAGAGGTTCTATCATTTTTTGGGCACTTTAGCATCTGGACCTGAACTCGGTATTTTGCTCATATCTTCCAAATGGGTTGAGGTTTCTTCGTGGGTATTGGTTCTTTGGATTGCTCTCACCATGGCACCCACATCAAGCATAAGTTTGCATTTTTTTAAGGAGTATTGGATTTTATAAGTCAAGTCTACCTTCTGCAGCCAGTGCGCCTACTTTGGTTGATTTCATCATTTCTCAGGTCAGACTTGTGTGGACGTATTTTCCTTGTTGGGAGTTGTAAGGGAAGTGTTTGGGGCTGCATCTGCAAGGGTTTGGAAGCCAAACTCATTGGTGACAAGCGTGCCCAAAGAGAAGTTTCAAATCTGTTGTTTGGCGCTCACGACACAGGTCTGAATGCTGATTTTCTACACTTTCAATGAACATGATTATGACTGTAATTTTCTGTTATATATTCTGAGAAATAAAGAATTGAAAGTGTTTAGTTTCAAGCAAATTTTATATGTTGTTATCCGCACTTTGGTTATCATTCAATTGGCATGTCAAAATGATGTATGGCACATGAAACACAATGCAAAACATCTCAAACCAAACACAAACAGCAAGTGAAAAATCAGAAAAAAAAACAATTTGGTGTCAATCATTACAGGCTACAACATGTATTGAGAGATTGGTTGATGATGTGAACCTTGGAGACTTCATATGATACTTCATACATAAGAAGGCGGAGGGGACATTATTTTCTTCACATGTTTGCATTCGTAGGAGAACCACTTTGTAGCTAGGTAAAAGAAATGTGTGTTTAACTCTAATTTACTATTTATTTTAATTTTATAAATTTACTAAAATCTTTACTAAGTTATAAATAAAAATGTTATCCTTGCAGATTTGTGGTCAGAAGATTATGTTGCCACACTTCCTAATCTTGAAAAGCTTGCTATCCACATTTTATCCCAACCTTGTATTGCTTATGATTGTGAATGCAACTTGAATTATTTTGAGGCCATTCACACAAAGAAGATAATAGATTGATTCAAAAGTACTTGAATGATCTTGTCTTTGTGTGGACAACCTTTGGTTGCATGAAATGAAGGTACAAGGGGTACAATGAATCGCTTGACCTTGATGATATCGATCCATATTCAGATTGAATTGCTTGGCTTGAAGATGTTGATGTGATCCATTGTTAATTGGTGACGAGTTAGTTGATTTGGATGGAGAGGGAGACAATTGAATGTGAAGTGAATATGGCAGCATATGAGGAGGCAGAAGGTGAGATTGGTGAGCCATCAAGGGTACCTTTATGGACAAAGTTATATGTTCCTCCAATCTCTTACAATCAAAATTCTGTCATAGCTAAGCATTTATAATTTTTAACATTCTTACCATTCTTATGCATTTCTAAGTTGTATTGTCTTTCTTTCCAATTTCAACAAGTTGTAAGTTCTTCTGTTGAGTAAAATTGGAGTACATACTCTATTCACTTAGTTCAGCCTAACTGGTTGGCTGCAAAAAAAACAGAAGATTTGGTTGATACCCATTCCAACTTGCATTCCCTATCACATAAGGAAGTTGACTCTAAGGAAGGGGTGACGAAGAATTGGGATATAGCCCTTGAGTGTCCAAACTTGAGGCATCTGTTTTAGAGCTTGCTAGAGTAAGTATAGATGACAAGGCCCCTACGCATGATGTTCATGTAGCTAGTGGGAGTGACACTGTAGTTGCTTGTGGTTCAAATGAGGTTGAACCAAGTGGTGACTTAGATCTAGATGCTTTTGATAGAGAGGAAAATACCAATTTTTTGATTATATTTACTATTTTGAAGTATTGTAATGATTTGACATATAAATATATTATATATTATATTATATAACATTTAATTGTCAACTATCTTTTCAAGTGAAGGAATTAAATGTAGATATATGATATTTACAAAATTACATGCTGTGAATTATTATTTGACATATAGATATATGAATGAATTATGAAATGTATTTTCAATTCTATTATTTAACTTGCTTTTAATGTCAAGTATCAAATATATTTTAAGTTCTGTATAGTCCCTGGTGTATATTTGTGTGTGTGTGTGTGTGTATACAGCCATAACTGCACCTGGAAAAAATAATTTTCTGTACCGGCATACTTGAATCCTCAACCCAGGCCAGTTACCATACCTGTACTGGCAACTTAGATATGAATCTTCATCTCCACTCATTTTAAAAACATGAATACAAGGAGGGTGCCTTCAAAGTTGCAGGAATTGATTCTGAATATGGAACTTTTATGGCCCTTACTGACGGCTGATAGTGGGTTCTTACCTTAAGAAAAACTTAAAGAAGAGAATGAGTCAGCCATGGGAGGTGCTAACTGCTTCTATATCGTGTTTGTTGAAGGGCATGGTTCTGCTAGCAGGTTTTTTTATCAGGTTGAGGATTTTTATGATTGTGTTGAATGATATGTAGACAGGATCTGGAATTGATGATTTCCAAACTTTTCAGCTTTCCACTGCTAACTCTGTAATTTTTGAATTTTTTTTTTGTATTAAATATAGTATAATAAACTTGTACATTACAGAATATTTCGGATAGAGCCTACTGCTTCATACAAAATTGCAGCAGCACTAGTGGATATGCACTGTTATACAAGTTTTAAACAGACATATACATTATATGATTATATACTTAAGATTTAAACTGACAAAAACAGATTAACTTCAGATTTTAAAGCTGCCTGTGTACTCTCAAAGCCGCAGAAAATAGCATGTAAGGTACTGATTACTGATTGGCCATCCCCCTGCTTGCGCTTTCAGCCTCTCCATTGACTTCACCACCCACTACTTTATCATTCACAGCATTCCCAGCCATGAATTGAGCATCTGGATGAACCTGCCTATGGCTGTCATGTGCCTCTACAGTCACGTTGAAGTCCCTTTGAAATTCATTGATGGCATTTAGGAATATTTCATGCGCCTCACCTGCCAAATGACCATCACGGATCAGATTGACAAACTTTGGCAGCAAGATCTCGATATGCAATGAAACCTGCAATGCAACATGAAGGAATATGAGTCTTTTAGCTGACTCAGTAAGGGACCTCTTAGTGCCTTTAAATTTTTCATTGTTCCTAGCTTTCCAGTTGTGCCACATAATCTCAGTAGAGAGTAGAATCCAGAAAATTTTACAGTCTTTATTCAACTTCCTATCACAGAACAATACATCTTTCCATTTCAATTTATCATTAGAATCCCAAATTTTAATATTACAACAGAAGGATTTCCAAGTTTCTTTAGCATAATGACAATAAAAAAGAATGTGTTTTACTGATTCAGGGACCTTACAAATATTACATACATCAATATCATCACACTTGGTTTTATATGGTAATTTCTGGATCAGCACAAGCCATCTGAAATAAGCTTTCTTCGGTTCCAAACCACTGCACCAAATATCAGTTAGAAATCTTTGCAAGACTTTTTTATCTAAATCCAAGTTCCAGCAATAATTTAAATGCTGAAAAATAGTATTAACACAGGTCAAATCTTTATAAATATCCTTTGCTTTCAGCTTGGAGATGGGGCCTCCATCCTTCCAGACGATGTCGCTAGACAGATCAAGGATCCTCCTGGCATTTAATTTTTGAATTTTGATTTTGGATGATGAGATTTCTATTTTCAAAGTATTGATAATTGTTTAATTTTAAATCCCACATTTATTAATTATTAATGTCTGATGTTCCATGGTGTTTCTGGGACAGACACCCCAGGGAACACTAGAAAATATTGTGTTGATATTAATATGAATATTCACTTTCACGATACAAAGAGGGCCCTTCAAAGTTGTAGGAATTGATTCTGAATATGGAACTTTTATAGCCTATCTTAATGACGGCTAGTAATGGATTCTTACCCTGAATAAAAACTTAAAGAAAAGAATGAGTCAGCCATGGGAGGCTCTAACTGCTTCTGTATCTTGTTTGTTAAAGGGCATGCTTTTGCTAGCAGTTTTTATTAACAGGTTGGGGGCTTTTATGATTGTGTTGGATGATATGTAGACAGGATCTGGAATTGATGATTTCCAAATTTTTGAGCTTTCCACTGCTAACTCAGTAATTTTTGAATCTTGAGACATTGGCTGATAAGCTTTCATTTTTCAAATTATTGATAATTGTTTAGTTTTAAATCCCACATCTATTAATTATTAATGTCCCATGTTCCATGGTGTTTCTGGGACAGGGATGGCAAGGGACAATGGGATGTGAGTGGCAGTCTGACAGGTCACTTTTTAGGAGTAGCAGTATTTACATAATTTTTTTTTACAAGTTTAGCAGTATATGACCTTGAGGTTCAAGTTTAGACATTCACATAATGCATTGAAATTCAAAGTTCCATGTTCATTGATAAAACCTTAGCCGGCACACAACCACACACATGCACACATATGCACACACAGCCACACATAACAAAGGCACACTCCCACACATCAACACAGGCACGCACATGGACACACAGGCGCGCACACGCATACATGCATAGGCCTGCACATACAGATACTGACATGAGCATGATTACCCATGCACATGCAGGGATTGACAATTTGAGCACATGGACACACAGGTGCGCACACACATACATGCATAGGCATGCACACACAGATACTTACATGAGCATGCACATCCATGCACATGGGGGGATTGACAATTAAGAACAAGAGAGCATCAGGAACAAAGCACCGATCGAGGAGGATGATGCTAGGAGAAAATTTAGCCTTAGAAACCTAAATATTGACAAATATCATTTTAGTATAAGTTCAGTTAAATTCATGAGGTTGTTTGACCAATTTGTAGTTGAACTATGTGGTCAATTGTTATATTTATGAACAGAGGGAGAGTGGAGGAAGTAGTAGGTTTGCCTCGTAAACCCTGAGAAAATGAAAGAACAGTGTCAGTTCCTGCTAAGGGGTGCCACCTCGTCTATTATATTTATTATTTATGTTATTCACTAATAAAACCATCCTACAAGTATATGGGATGTATGTTCTCATGTCCTTATTATGTTAATGGGCATGAATGAACTTGCATTTAGCTGAAATTCATCCCTGATCCTCTCCCATTAATTTTGTCCAAGAACTAGATTTCCTTCCTGGTAAATTATTTTGGAAATTGAACAACAATTTTGTAGCTTGAACAATTGTCTCATTCATGTTAAATGGTCTTGAATTGAAATGATAAATTGTTTCAGTGTGAATCTTATCTTTAGATAACATTTGAAAATCTTTCAGTGTGGAGCTGCATAGAGTTGAAGTTCAAATTATATTAACATCTATTGGTAGAGCATAATGGGATTTTATTGAAATATATACTGTTAAAATATTATAAATGCCTTCGAAAATGACAAATATCTTGTAACCCCTAACTACCTAGATTTCAGTTTGTTCTAGATTGATCTTCATTTTAATGACTTGTATAAGAACCCATATACAGAAGAGTTTCCATTATCCTGTGGAGGACTTTTGAAATCTTACAATAGTAATGGTATGCTTAAAATGAAAAATCAATTCCTTTCACATGGGTCTTAAATATGGTGTGAGTTGATGCCGATGATGGCTTCATACATAATAAGAAAATCTGACATTTCTTAACGATAACATGGACAAGATGGTAGTATCTTCATTTTTCTTCATATGTCTACATTTAGCATCTATCACTGTTACTTCTGAATTCTTAAATTATGCATGACCCGTTTTTTCATTGTTTCTACTTTTGCTGGTAACATCAATTTACTTATCCAGTTAAACTTGTTGCAAACTAAAGCGATTTTCAAACTGAAGGTCACTGGTGAAATTTTTACTATCAAATACATTATTTTAATTCTAGTTATGAGCGCAGAAATGCTTTATGGATGTGTGAATGTACTTAAAATGTATTCAATTTTGTGGATTTCAAATTAATGGAGGAATACATTCATAAATGCTAGAAGTGGGATTTGTTTTATAGCAGTCAAAATTTGATCTTGTGCAGTTTGAAACAGATGTTTAATGATTTGCTTCTTGATTCGGTATTGTCTTATTTTTTTGTGCATTTCAAAATTGTGCTTTCTTTTCCAGCTCTGGGACATGCGGACACTGAAACTCAGAGAAGATCTTCCAGGTCATGCAGATGAGGTACATTCTCAGATGTTTCACAAAATGGGAATGAAAAACTCTATTTTGTACCTCATGGATTTACTTTAACTCAACAAATAAATTTGTTATTGCTTTGCCTTTCTTGACAGGTGTTCTCTGTTGATTGGAGCCCTGATGGTGAGAAGGTAGCTTCTGGGGGAAAAGATCGTGTTCTGAAACTTTGGATGAGTTAATGATGTGGAAGCTTATCAGAGACTCAATTATTAGTTGTGCAAGATGTTCAGAACCCTGGTCAAGCTGATAGTATGGAAGATCACAATTGTCACTCTAGTTTCTTAAGCATTGGGCTAAGGGTGATCTTGTAGATTATTCATTGGGTCATTCCATTGTTGTAAATTATACCAACATAATTACCAAAATCATTAGCAAGGGGTTGACATACTAGAGGCGAGTCAACATAACTGTTGACAATTCTATTCATTAATAGAGGCGAGTCAAAAGTATCCTTCATGAGCACTTCTTAATATTCATGAAAAGCACGTGCATCTTGATAAACATGAAGTTGAAGCAGTGCTTTTTTTATTTTTACTGAAGTATTGGATCATAATGCATGGTAATATTGTTTTATAACTAGTTTATTGTATCATCATAAGGCTGATATTTTCAATATAACTTTGGTGTGTTTATGGATCAACTCTATTATTTTGATATTGAACTCGAGGGTCAAAGCTCAGACATTTAGATAGCTTTCAAATTGGTTATCCTTTGTACTCTGCTATTGGGTATATAATAATAAAAAATACAAAGTGTTTGTCTAAGTTGACATGTGTTTGTGCTCTTATGTGGGCACATACATATACATACATTGCATGTGTGAAGCATGATTACCATTTAGTATTTCCTATAAAAAATATGTGGGAAGATATTTGATGTCAAAGTTTTTAGCATTGTAGTTTTAAACAATGCAGAAATTAGCATTTGCAATAGATGCAATCTAGGCAGGGGGGTTAATTGAACAACTGCCCAAACCTAGCAGCCCCACAACTCTAACAAAATTCACACGCTAGACAAAAACAACAACAATATTATGTGTAGTCAATTATTAAATCTGCCTAATACAAATGATACATGATTCCAAAACCTGGACACATAACTTTTTATTCTATTTTTTGGCTGATTCAAGTTTGGTCTTGGATCTAGACACGCTTGCATCATACATGTTTGGTAAAAAAATTGTGAACATGGTGCACACAAAGTAGAGTTGATGCAATCTAGGTAGGGGGGTCAATTGAACAACTGCCCAAACCTAGCAGCCCCACAACTCTAACAAAATTCACACACTAGACAAAAACAACAACAATATTATTTGTAGTCAATTATTAAATCTGCCTTCTACAAATAATACATGATTCAAAAACCTGCAGACAACATTTTATTCTATTATTGGCTGATTCAAGTTTGGTCTTGGATCTAGACACTCTTGCATCGTACATGCTTGGTAAAAAAATTGTGAACATGGTGCAAGCAAAATAGAGTTGAGTGATAGAACCAACTTTTCAAAATGTGCACAATACTTAATTGAATTCAAACACATGAGAAGAAACATCTTTCTTTGCCTCTTCTAGCTTTTAGTTGGGACATCTCTCTTTCTCCATTAAATTTGGCCTTTCACTTCAATTCCTCTTGTGGATCTTTGGCCATCATAGGTTGACCTTCAAGTGCTTCAAGTGCTTCCCCTTTCTCTATTTCCTCTTGTGGGATTTAATCCACCATTATTTGTTTGTACTCCACTGAAAGTGTCTCCTTTTTCCATTTACTACTTCTATTATACCAAATCTCTTTGGTGCTTGTTTCCAACTCACCTTTTATTGAAAGATTCTTTTCTTGCCTCTTGTTTGGGCATAATTTGTCCACCTTTCCAATATGCCCTCTCTTTCTAGCTTTGCATGAGCTTAAGTACATCACTATTCGTCCACTTCCACCAGAAGCCCTCATGGCTTTTGGCATCACCATCTAAATTTGCTATTGGACTTTCAAAGCCAATTTCACAATACTCCTCCTTTTGTTATCTTGCTCCTCTCCTTAGCTCCAAGTGGACAAATTATTTTCATTTTAAAATTTTGACCCTTGAGAGTCAACTTTTGTGTGAACTACCACATTTACATCTTTGTGTGCAATATCTTGTTCCTCCTCTATGCTTATTTGTGTCCTCTAAGGGACATCCTTTTGTTGTCATGGTAAGTGTAGACACCCAAAAATTTCCATCCCAGCTTTGTCATAATCATCCCATTTTAATAACCCTCATTTCATGCTATTGACTAACTCTATCATTCCAATCGATCAATTCTATCATCATTTGTCAATCAACTAATTTTGTTGTCTTTGTTATTTCATCATACCACTTTATTAACTCCATCATGTTAATTCAACTTGTTTTTGATTAGGGAAAAATAGGTTTTGATGGGACCCTGAAACCCATTAGAAACAAGTTTTGACGGGACTTTAAACTCGGACCAAGCAAAGCATGCTGCTAAAAAAACAATCGATAGAGCATCAACAACCCATCAACAATAGCACCAAACAGAAGAAGCAGGACTACACAAGCTGCACAAAGGTTTTGAAGGGACCTTGAACCCTCTACAAGGTTTTATCTAGGACCTTAAACCCAAAGAACAAGTTTTGAAGGGACTTTAAACCCTTTACAACCAGGTTTTATCAAACACCTTGAAACCTTTTGACTAATCTTGAGCACAACCTAAATCAACTAGACTTCAGCAAATCAACCGCTCAGAACAATCAAATCTAAGCCCAGGAAACCATAAAACAAAAAGGTGTAAAACACCCACAAAACCCTGATTCTCAAAATAACCAAAAATTCCCAAAACCCCACCTCAATAGGGGTTTTGGGAAACATAGCAGAACACTTCAAAGCATCAACCTTCTTACAGCACCATCCCACCAAATTTACCAACCCAACCTCCACCTCTAAAAGAGAGGGCTCCTCTCTATAGGAGAGGATGGTATGAAACCCCTTACCACCAAAACCCCATCTCTCCAGGCCATACTAGCTTCACCTCAACAGGAACTAGTGCTCCACCTCAAAAGGAGCAATCTCCCCCTCTATAGGAAACAACTGAAGATTTTGACAGTAAGTAGCTTCAGTAGGAAGGGTTGACATAACATCCCTTAGTAACACTAGCTTTAGGTGTATGTAGGAAAAGCAAAAACCTCTTCAACAAGCTCAAACAAGCAATAGTTCAACTGCAAGCCTAAAAAACCTAGCCCCAAAAGAAAAAAGAGTATAGAGAACCATATGGGGCACCACAAGACAAACAACACCCTCTGAGAAGAGGACCTGAAAGCTCCCAACTTGAGAAAACATGACACAAATGAAGCACACAACATACAAAGAAACATAAAAGGCTGGGATGACAGATAAGAGTTAGGAAGAAACCTAGCCAAGAGGAAAAACACTACAAAGGAGGCCATGGAGGCACCCATAAGCAGCTTGAGAGACTAAACTCCAGAACCCCACATAAACATAAGTTTAAAAGACCAAACAGGGAACAAGAGCAAGACAAGAGCCCATAACTTGGAGGAGTGGAGGCATCCATTCCTGTAAAAAACAAGACTTCAAAGACAAAGCTCTCCGAAAGAAGTACAGGCTCGAGGCCAAACCAAAAGGACTACTAGAGGCAACCTCAAACAAAACAATAAACCCCAAAAGAAATAGGATCAATAGGAAATAACAAGGGCCAAACACCAAGCAACAAAAACCAAAGGGTGAGACAGGAACAAATCCCACCCAACAAGCACAACAAGACCCGACCAAAAGTCACACCAACGCCACCAAAAGCAACATAGAAGGCACCCAAAAACCAGTAGCAAAGCCTAACGAAAAGAGGACAAAAAAGGTTGCAACAAGACTCCACTTCCCACGACAGAGGCACCAAACATAGGGCACGACAAGAAGTATCCTAGTGAAAGAAAGGCCGCACCATAGAAACCACCAAAGGTAGGAAGTTCAGATGGAAGAAAAACTTCCAACGACCCCACAACAACAACAAAATCTTCTCGAGAGCCCCCAACACCATTTGTGTCCTCATCATCCATAGAATCAAAGGCATCCTTTGATGCTTTTTCCCTAGAATTCAAACACGACCTCCCACCCAAACTCTCTCTTTGCTTCCACTTCCGCTCCATTGTGAAACTCTTTTGTTGATAGATCAATGTTTAACAATAAAATTTTGATTACATTATATTAATCAATTAATCTCATTCCCTCATTGTTCCAACCAATCAATTCTATTGTCATTTATCAATCGATTATTTTTGTTGTTTTTGTTGTTTCATCATGCCATTAATTTATCAACATTATCATGCTAATTTGTCATGTTGATTAATTGATTTCATTATATTAATTAATTACTCTCATTCGCCCTTTATTGCCCATTGCCTCATTAATTGATTAATCATTAATTAATTAGCTCCTAATTAATCCATGCATATTGTTGGGTGAAAATTATGTAATCACCTTTTCAATAGATTACACAACTTAGATTTCAACCATAGCTGTGTAAGATATAATCTCTCCTCTTAGAAAGGGGAGGCACCCTTCTTACTGCTAACAGAAGCTAAGTAAAACTAATTAAGTATTTACAAAATGTACACAACACTTACGAAATGGGGGGGTGTGTCACATTCATACTTCTCTCTTTTTTCAGAGAAGATGTTTTAAAATGCTTCATAGTTGATAGTTATAATTCAAAATAACTTTAAACTAAAAACAAGCAGTAATGCCAATACCTCTATCTTGTCAAAGCAAAGCGTAGAGATACTAGGTATGATAATAATAATAACAATAAAATGGGAAATGGAAGTTGACGAAGGCACAAAGTCATTTTGTAGCTTTTTCACCGATGGATCTGTGAGAGATGTACCGTTTGTCATATTAGAAGCACAAAGTCTTCCAGATACAACAATTCCATGAACAACATGAACAATGACAAGCACAAAGTCTTGTAGATCATTAAACAATAGTTACTCAAACATAAATGTAAATTCAAATAAAGAATGTAACACAAAGTTTACATAAATTTATTCGAAGCCCTTCAGATCTCATCTACTAATCACTACCAATATGATCAATCCACAAGATTATCGATTCCAACACAAAGTCTGGTATGCAATTCTCTTCTTTATTGATCAAATTTTCATTCGCAAACATGAACACAAAGTTTCACAAATCTGCTTAAAAAGGGCAACACTTCATTGCAAAATACTAAAGGTGAAGATTACAATAGAAATCCCTCCTATTTATAAAAGAGAGGGAAGAGTAAATCTAGGAAATCAATTGAGTAAAATTAGGAAAGTTAGGTGAGCTAATTTAGGAAAATCTCACCTAACTTTGACTAAGTCAAAATGTAGTCCATCTTCGTGAAACTACATCTCAGATTTTAGTGTAATTACATTTGTTGAAAATGCATTTAAGATGTCAAAAACTATTTACAAGATGCATAGAGGGAAGCATCAAAATATTCAACACTAGAGATCAAGAATCTTCATGGTTCCTTGCTTGGGCGCTGAAGTCTTCATACTTCTTCTTGGTCTCCTGCATGAATGTCTCATCTGGACCAATAGTGTAATCCACAATGGTGTGAATTTTGGTGATTGATCTCATGGAGGATGAGTGAAACTTTTTGCACCTGTCAAGATGCGTCTTGAGGTTGTCAAGAGTGAGCCATGTATCACAAATAACATGCATAGAGGTCTTTGAAAAGTCTGTACTCTCTACTTGCTTCATGATGGCTTCTTTGAAGATCTTAGAAAGTTCAGTGGCCAGGAGGAGGATACGGTTTTCTTCAAGGAGTTGTCCTGGTAACTCCTTAATCCCCTTTTCAAGGATAGCACGATGTTCTTTGACATCTTCTTGAATTTGGTGGTCTTCTGTAAGAGACTTGATTACTTGGATACGGTTTTTAAGTGATTCTCTTACTTCTACATATTTCTCCTTGTCAGGAATCACCCCAACTTCCACCAATTTGGTGAGCTTTGCCTATTTTATTTGTGACCACAATAATAAGCATTTTTCCATTTCTTTGCGCTCTTGGGAAAGAAGACTTTCTTCCTTATCAAGCTCTGTTTTGAGCTTGGCTATCTGGGTAGCTTTCTCATCCACAACAATTATAATTTGGGAACCATGTTCTATAATTTCATTAATAAAATCATACAACACTTTTCCTTTGGAGGAAAACTTCTTAGCCTTCTTCACAGCTGGGTCCTCAACGCTTATCATTGCCAAAGGTTGAGCATTACTTGAAGATCCTGCAAGTCTCCTCAAAATAGTGGCATAATGCTCCACCTTCTATTTATACATGTTTTGATCTTTCTCCATTTTGTCAAGCCTTCCTACCAGTGCATCCAAGGTTACTTGTGCATCTACCTTTGCACTTTCATTCGTGACCTTGTCAAGCTGGACTCTTGTTACAGTGTAGTCCTCCATATTTACATCCCCTTTCTCGAGGCAGTACACCAATCTCTGCATACTTATGACCGACCTTGTCAACATGAAGCTGTGAATACACTTTTGCCTTTTTCTTCCCCTTGGCTTTTGGAGGGGCTATTTCCTCAAGATCAAGCTCTTTTGGAGAGATCATTTGCTTTTTTCGCTTCGATACTTGAGATACCAACCAAGGAGGAAGAGAGGAAGTGCGAGCTTCTTGGCTGACTGTCAACTCTTTTGTCACTGCTGCTTCTGAAGAAATGACTAGTATAGTGGCAATTGGGGTAGTGTTTGTAATAATTGCTCTAGTAGATTGCACACCGAGTTAACTGTGCAAGGATTCATTCATGAACTTGTTGAATTCAGCTTCTGAAGTGATATCATAGGATGGAGATGACAGGCTGGAAATGGATGATGGAGGGCTCAACAAAATATCAACCGTTTGTATATTTGAAACTAATGGAGGAGTATCAAGTATGGTTGATGTTGTAGGGTGTTGTGAAATGTCCACTGTGGGTATTGTAGATGTAGGAGGAGGTGATCTAGGAAATAGAGGTGGAGTGTTAGGATTAGAAGGTGTATGAGGAACATTTGAAGTTACGGGCGATGCTATCTGGGGAAGCTCCTCGACTACATTTTCATGTGGAGATATAGTTTGTTCTTCATCATGCCTGAGTTCCTATTTATCACCCTCTTGCTCTTCTTCTTGATCACCTTGATCTTCAGACTCTTGTTCTCCTGCAGAATCTTCATTCTCATCAGTCTGCTTCTTTAGAATCTTCTTCTTTAGAAGATTCGTCGCTTGAATTTTCTTCTTCGTAATCTACCTCTTCGAAAACAAGCCCTTTTCCTTTTGAGTGAGATGGTTCAGATTCCGTGACCTCTTCTTCTTGGACGACCCATGTATCCTTCTTGCCAACAATGAACTTAATTCTAGGGCCTCCTCGAGAAGAAGTGGGAATAGCCGCATGTTTATCTTTTGTGCAAAGTTCCTGTTGTTGGCTAGCTTCTGCTCTAGGTTCCTCCCCTTCTGACTCTATCCTGAAGGCTTTCATCTCGAAGCCATGTTTATGCAACCACTCTACAGTGTTAGCCAATATGGGAGCAAGCCTCTCTTTGATGGAGACACTTTCTTTCTTAGACCATTGGACTACAGGCAAAGGTCTTTTGGAAATCTCATTTTCACTGTAAGCAATGTTCATGATGTCACTAGGGTTTGTGAAACCCTCTGGTAGGTTAGCAACACCAAGATCCTTGATCTACTGCACGGTTAGTCTGCAATAATCCATTTTGCGGATAGCCTCTTCATCTCTGCAATCAACCTAGATGTCCTCAAAGCGGTACTTGTGGTTGTGACCCTTTCTCAACTTCTTATTCACATTCCAATAATCAAAGTCAAATCTGTATCTATAGGTCCTTATTGTCATGAAGCACATTTCTACATAGACTGATTTGGATTTTTGCACACTCTTGATGGTATATCTACCAATCGTCAGTGGAAACTTGAATCTCGGATTGTGAATCCTCATTCGTTCTTTGTGAACTGAAATTAGTTGTCTGCATAACTCCATGAGTATCCACTTGTTTGAGGGATATCTGGGTAACATGTAAGGGCACCCAGCGTAGCATCCTACCCTCATGTAAGTGAAAGTTGGAAATTGTAAGAATATGCATCCGACTTTACTCACCACTTTGTAGGCCTCGTCAGATACTCTCTTCTCAAAAATTGGGTCAAAAATGAAAAAGCAAAGGCACAAAGAAAGCATCAGTGACCCTTCTAAAATGGTGAAGGCTTTCCTTTAGCTCCAGTTGATAGAAATATTGTACATGGGTACAGAGTGCCAGTTCCCTTTTGTAGATAAACCTAGGAATTGCCTCATCACGGTTGCAACATACACCAGATAAGAAGTCATATAGAACTTCAAAGTGGTTGGAAAATTTATCAGTTGTTCATGGATTTCATCACTGATCTATTTTTCCCAATCAATATGAGCCTTTTGTCTTCTTATGATCTGAATGTACTCATACATCCACTCTTGAAAATGAGATGATTTAGGCAATCCCTTAACTCTGCTCAAGAGTGTAATCATGTCCCTGACATCTTCTTTGAAGTCATTCCACGGAAGTCCCTTTGACCATCTTGAGATATAATGCCTAGGTTCTTTCAACCACTGACTATTAATCAAGTTCTTAGCCTTATTGGGATCTGAGTCATAAACTTCCTACACTTGTTGCATTGAAAGTTCAGTGTATTTTTCCATTTGTGGGACTCTGAAAACAATGTCAAGTCTCATCATCTCTTGTCCAGAGGAATCTATCACACTTCTGCTTTCCTTGATGTAATGGGATGCAACTTGGAGGACGAACTCTGTATTGTGTGCAGAAGTCGAGAATGTGGACACCAGATGTAGATTGCTGTGTATAATGGTTTTCAGGGAGTCTTCAAGAGGCTTTTGCTCAGTCCTTTTTACAAAATCAACAAGGTCTTGATGACCAACCTCGGTGTCCTTTATTTCGTCCACCTTTGAAATCACCACTGTAGGCGGATAGACACCTTGGTACTTGTATTTCATTTTTCCCTTAGCCTTAGAAGATGATGGAGGCTTCTTGGTTGTCATCTAGAAGCAATTGGATCAAAATGTTTCACCTTGAGGATTCCTTGACAAGACCTAGAGAGAAACTGAGAGAAATCAAAAAACCCCAACTCGAATGTAGCTTGAAGAAATCTCCAAATGTAGCTTGAAGGAGGTTAGAGGGAAACTAGCTCAATGAGAAATGAGAGAAAGATGAATGGAATGAGGGCGAACCAACTTAAAATCACTTAAAAGTGATTTAAGAGTGTATTAAATGGAACACAAGTCGTGCATTAGTTAAGGCGGGTTAAGTGGCATGAAGCTGGGAAAAGTGCATTAGAGACAAAAATCATTGCCTATGCACTTGAGAGACTAAGTAAAAAGAAAAAGTGCACAAGCACTAAACAAATCAGAAAATTTGTGTTCTTTTCTTTTTTTTTTTGCTATATTTCTACTCTTGTGTGATTTGTTTGAATGAGGTACAAATAAAAGAATGCATAGTCATTTATCATGTTTAGAAGATCATCAATAAAGATTTATTATGCATTTAGGAGGATATTAATGAATGATTTAGGCTTTTTTATAAATTTTCAAGGAGAAAATTTTGCATAAAAAGTTATCATAAATCTCATCTCTAAATTTTTTTATTTGGTGATGTTTATAGGTTGATATTGGGATTGAGCGGTGGAATTAAGCGAAGAACAAAAGCAATATTGGAGTTGAAGGATTGAGCATCAAATTTGGGATCCACTATGCATTTTTTAATGCTTGGAGCATCCAACTTATTCTTTAATTTTCTGTTTTAAGCCAGCTAGATCATTGCTTGTTTTCAAAATTGGATTAAAATTGAACACTAGAAAATGACTAGACATTGTTTTTTGGGATAAAATTGAACAAAAAAACTTCATATGTTGATTTTGGTTCTTAAAACGAACTCATCATTGCTTTGAAAGGTTAAAATGAACATGTGTCTTTTATGCTTTGTAATATTTTTTGCAAAATAATATCATCTAAAAAGGCGTGTGCACTTCTCTCGAGCTTCACGATGATCTTGAGAATCAAAAGTATTTTTGATGACATTAAGTTGCATAAAAGATTGCCTTCACACTTCAGTTTGGGTTTAAAATTTGAACAAAACATTGTGCGAGTGTTTGTAAACCTATTGCATGTTTTCTCCCTTTGTTTCTAAACAAAGGTCGATCGAACTATGAATATGTTTACTCACTTTTGTCTATCTTAGAGGGCCTGCCTTGGGGAAAAAGTACTCACCCAAGGGAATGACTCAATCGGTAACACTCTGAACCCGTGAGTATTTCCAACCGGGATATAAATGTGGGTATTGGAGTAAATGCCAATATCATGCGGTTGATTCAACGAGATGGATCTGAAAGGGGACTCTCGCCGTATGGGTCAATCTCCACGAACAGAAAGTCCAAAATAAAACCCTTGTTTGTAGTGGCCTATTAACTCATTCATCGAGTTTATCAAAGTGGTGCATTGGAACTTACATTCCAAGAAGTTACTTGCCATGTCTGATCTTGGTTAAACTATAGAGGTTAAGACTTCATTCTTAACATACCTTTATATTTTTTCCTTGGTTGCATGTAAAATAATCTCTTCTACTACGAAGGGCATGAGGCAAGCCCACCAAGAAAAACGTACCAATTAAGCTAGGGTGTTAAATTGCTTGTGAGTCAGTTTAAAAACACAGTGCTTTGATCGAAAACATTGGAAAACCAACATTCAACATGAGCATCAAATCTAAAACACTTTAGGAGAAGCAAATATCCTTGAAAAAATTCACATGTTATTTCTTTCCCTTGGGATTCTTATCCTTAGAGGCTTCTAAACATTTGGATTTCATCTCAATTTGCTCCTACTAAGGTCAATAATAGGTAACTCTTGCCTCAAATTTCCTTTGTTTCCATACAATACACTTTGTGGGATAAGGGGAAAGTTGAGACATTAGACATCTAGATTCAAAATATAATCAAGAGTGTGTTTGTGGTAAAAAGAATCCATGAAGCAATGATTAAATCAATTGGACCCCAAATATGTGCTTGGCATCTTTTGGTCGTATGGTTTTCATGCAAACATTGATCTTTTGATTTTGAATTAATTTTAGAGAAAGACACGTTCTTCACCATCTTGGTCTCGTAAATAAATCCTTCCTAGGTTCATTTTGGATCAAATTGAACACTTCATCCAAATTCCAAACATCTATCAAAATCCATCCCACAAACAACTTTAGAGCTTTGGAAACATCATTGTAGACTTGGATAAATCATCAAAATCAAAAACACCTTGTATAGTTAGGTGTATGGGAATGCATCCTTTCTCATACATTTAATTGAATTATAAATCCTTTGAACAAGTTCATCCTAAAGATCACATCTAACATCTTAGGGTTTACAAGTTCATTATCCAAATCAACCAATCAAAACTAAACCCTAAGTCTAGCATTGATACGAAGTCCCTAAATGTTCAACACTCATATCATTCACCTATTTTCATTCTTCATCTCATCATTAGTCCTAAGAACCTTAGAGGTCATTTTTACAAGGTCAAAACATAAGAAGAACATGGAATATAAACTTGATCCATACATCACGTGTAATCCAAGTCAACTAAACTTTCAAAGCCTTACAATTCCAATTGATTTTCAACACTCACATTTATACATTCTGGCTCGCGCCCACAGAAGGATATGAAAATCACAGTAAAACCTTTCCTGGGAATTGGACATTCCAATAGGTGACTCATATCTTTCTATAGATGTCCATTTTACTTGTCAAACCAGGGGACGTAGACTTTAAATGGCGCAGCAAAATATATGCACTAGGAACTGGTTTCGATCAAATCTTAGCAGAAATAGTACCAGAAAGAAATTCTATCTAAGCCACAGAATAGTAATGCAAAATTATTTAACTCAACTATGATAAAAACCATAACAACTACGACTGAAACACAAACTATGAACCGGCCTTATGCTGCAAGAATAGTCACAGGGATGGACTCTCTATGCTGCAGGAGCACTATAAGACTGAGTTTGTATGAAAACTTCAAAGATGAATTCTAACTGAAGATCAACAGAAAATAAAAACTAACTAACTAGCTACAGATACTTACTAAGTGGGACCCCTTAGCAAGCATCTACTGATTACACAGATGCTAAACTCAGAACTTCATTAAACTTTATTCATGAAAACAGAACGGTATACATTGCTTTGTTGATGTGGAAACTAACAACAAACTCTGTCTTTGATCATACAGATTCTGTTTCTCATTATCATACTGACTCTTACATGATATCTGCTATTACTATGCTTCCAACTTACTAACTATCATCTCTTACTCATTCTCACTATCCTCTCCTCTCTCTCTCTCTATGTCTCTTGCGCAAGAGGAGAACTTTATTTATAAACATGAGAGCAACTAACTAACCCAATCAAAGAAAGTCATGGAAGTAAAGTATATCCCCGAATCAAGGAACATACTTCATAATGAATTTATGCGTTCAACCCAATTTGGAGAAAATCTAGCTCTCCACTCTTTCCAGATTGACTATCATTAAAATTCTTTCCCATAGTTTCGGTCAAAGAGTCTTTGCCGGAGCTTCCTCAAAGTCGTGCAGGAAATGGACTTTACTGCAAGGCCAAGATCAGCTGCGCTTGACTCGATCATTCTTCAACAACCTGAAAAACAAAAGGTAACAGATGCGAAAGAAAAGGCGTATGGCACATACACGATATCTATTCATTAATCACACATTTTAAATCTACTTCATCATTCAAAAACTGTATACGATATACCAACCATTTTAGGGAGTCAACGGGCAATAAATGCAATCAAGTCAACACCATGAGTTGCAGGAATATGAAAGTATTATGCTATAGGATATCTCCATAAAAGGTTTCAACAAAGTTTAAACAGCCATGAAATAACAAGAGTAAAGACATTAAAAATTTATCATAACATCCAAATTATGAGCATATTTTAAGCTCATCACTACCCCCTACTTAGCCCAATGCTGGTCCTCCAGCATTAACTTTCCTGGTGGTTTCTCTGAAGTCAGAGGCCGCTGCATGACTTTGGAATAGATGTCCAAACTTGTAATAGAATCATCTGAAATCCTGACACCTTTCATATCTTCGGTCTTCTAATTCATTGTTAAGATTTGTAGCCTGGTGAGGATACAGGGGCCACATTAGCACATGGGTCTGAATGTCAGTGGCAGCCACAGTTCAAATCTTGTTTGAAGTCCCAATTGAATGTATCTGTTGGTTCATTTGAGGGCTGTTGTAAAATTTAGGGGACCATGTGGTTCTGACTTTCTTAACCCAACAGTTAATCTCTCCCATCTTTTCTCACTTCTGGTATATGCTAATCTCCAAAAGGAATATTGTTGTGCCTGAAATTCATCATATACTTGCTTTCTAATATCAAATATTTTCTCTCTAGCTGAAACATTATTAATACCATATGTTAGAGCAAACCAATCTTTCAACATTGCATGTGGTTTTGAACTTTGAGAGCGTAATGGGACAGGCTCTGTCTTCTCAGCTTCCTCATATGTTTCCCACTACCTGCCATAATTCGCCTCATTTGCTGCCCTATTTCTTTTGTCTCAACTTGTTCCTCTTTAGGAACGAACGAACTCTGAGTAGCATTCTCAGAGTCATTTCGAGAAACATTAAATTTAGATTCAACAGACCCTTCTGAGATTACAATCACCTCAGGTTGCAGTGAAGTAGGGGAGGTCTTAGATTGTTTCCTTGTGGAAACCCTTCTTGGCACAGATGCGGCTGTAGGAGGTGTTCCAGTAGCTTTTCTTTTTCTTGTTTGCTCAAAGGGCTCTGCCCTACCAGAGGATGATAGTGAACTAATAATAGCAACAGGTGTTGCTGTAGGAGAAACGGTTGTAGGGGAAGGTGCTGCAGGAGAGGAGCATTGTCTTTTCTGAGAACGAGGGTCAGATTCAGGGGACCCTTCTACCTTTGTTTTTCCTTTCTCTCTCCTAGTGGCAGACCTAGTTTGTACTCTAGCAGAGGATTCAGGTGCAAAAGCTGCAGGACTAGGTGCTACAGGAGTAGATGACCCTTGCCCTGTTCCACTAGTAGATGCAATTTCTTTCTTCTTTCTCTGAGGCCATGGGGTAAGTACCCTAGGGGGTTGTGGTATTTGCAAACTCTTTCGGGCAACAAATTGTTGCCAGGAGAGAGGTGAGACATCTCTCAAAAAGCGCTCAATCATTAATTTAATAAGGCCATGATGAGTGACAAAATTTTCTTTCCCCTATTGAGTTCCAAAGGCACTTTGTTCTAAAAATTTTAACAAGAAATTTGGAACATTTATGACTAACCCATGCCTCATATGGCTTAATAATTTAAAATGATGAGAATGCAGGTAGGAAAAATGGCCTTCACAGGTAAAACACCTCATTATATAAGTGGCATACTCTGAATATGGAGGAGGTAACGATACACACTTGCATCCCTACTTGGAGACTTCCAGAGGTCCATCAGCAGGCATAGAAAACTCAGCCCTTGCAGCTGCAGCGTCTGAAGAAAAATTTTCTCCAACGGCTGGAAGCCCAATTACCTCAGCAATTCTGTCTTCAGTTGCAACAAGTGCTAGACCCCATACAGTGGCTTCCCCTTCAGAAAGGGTTCTCAAGAATTCTCCGGCAGCCTCCTCATCAAAATCATTTAAGCTCAAGAAATAATTTAACCATCCGTAGAGACTGAATGCGTGGGCTGTTTACGGATTTTGCAGTAACAATTCATGAGCTACAGGCTCATGTTGCACCAACTGACCACCCATGTTTGCAGTTTTTCTTAGCTGAACTCAATTCCTTGCTGAAGATTCAATTTCTCTGTTTCCCCTTCTGCTCTGGTTTTTCTTCTATCGTGCCGTCACATTTCTTTCTTTTTTCTGAAAATAAACTTTTAAACAAGCAGTCTTAATCATAGTTTACAAGAAAAACATGCATTAAAGAAGGACATGCGATCACATTTGGAAAGTACCAAAAAGACATTAAAGAAAGGTCATTTATGCAGTTATAGCAGCGACGAAAAGACAAGTTTTAAACGATGGATTACCCCGCCCCCTACTTAAAGTATGACATGTGTCCTCACATGTACGAAAGAATAGGTAGAGATTTGGGTGATAATGACTGGTACATGCATAGCAGTAAATGAATAGAATGAAATAGATCAAATATGCGATAAGAAAAGATATAGTGTACCTTTGATAATTGCTCATACGTGTGAAGAAAGATGACGACTCTGTATGAATTGACAAGTGGGAAAGATATCTTAATTAAGGTTGATACAGACAGATGAAGTGGATGGGTGACGTGGGCAGATGAAATGTACGAATGAAATGGATGGATGGGATGGATGAATGAAAGATAAAGAATTAAGATGGAGGCGTTAAATGAAAATGGAGAAAAAAAAGGGTTTCCTTTAAAAAGAAAACCTTTATTATGGGCATGCTTTTTAAAATTACGGCAATGCTGCAGGAGAAAGGCTAAAGCCTTCGGCTGTAGGAAGAGTAGCAGGAGGAACCTGAATGAACTGTTGCATGAATTCTTCCTTTGACACTGGCTTATGGTACAACCAGAGTCGGTGGCCATTGACTAGCAATTTGAAACGGACTGGATCAATTGTCACCAGCTGTACAGCTCCATTGTCGAACACATTTTCAACTTCATAGGGGCTAATCTAGTGTGTTGTGAGCTTACCCTGGTTTTCTTGATATCTGGAATCATATAACAGGGTCCAATCTCCAGTAGAAAATTTCCTGGTTTTGATGTGCTGATCATGCCATTTTTTTCTTTGCTGTTGGATTACTTCTGTGTGCTGCAGGGCGAATTTTCTCATTTCGTCCAAAGCGTTTAGCTGTAGGAGATGGTCCTTCTATGCTTCAGATAAGTCCATGTTGAGTTCAAGAGCTATCCTCAAAGTTTTATGTTCAAATTCTATAGGTAACATAGCTATTTTCCCATAAAGCAGCTCAAAAGGTGTAAACCCAGTTGTTGTCTTCCATGTAGTTCTGTGAGCCCAAACTGTTTCAGGAAGTCTATTGCTCTAGTCTTTTCTATGGATCTGCACTGTATTTGTGAGGATCGCCTCAATTTCTCTATTTGTTACTTCTGCCTAACCATTGGCTTGAGGGTGATAGGGAGTGGACTTCCTATGTTTGATCTTATAGTCATTCATTAGTGCAATGATCAGATTTGACATAAACTGAGCTCCTTGATCAGTTACAAGCTCTCTGGGAACTCCAAATCTTGTGAAAATTTGTTCATACAAAAATTTAGCAACTTTGTTATCTCGGGCATGAGTCATAGCTTTTACCTCAACCCATTTTGTGACATAGTCCATGCAAACTAGAATGTATGACTTTCCATTTGATGGTGGATCAATTGGTCCTACAAAATCCATTCCCCATTTATCAAAAGGGGTGACTATGACCTGCGGATATAGTGGCATTTCATCTGACTTAGTTGGTCTTCCCATACGCTGGCATCTGTCACACTTCCTTGTATAGGCCACAACATCCTTGTGTAATGTTGGCCAGTAGTACCTTGTTGTAAGAACCTTCATTACTGTTCTTTTTGATGCAAAATGCCCCCCACATGGTTCATCATGGCAAGCATGCAAGATATCATAAGTCTCATCTTCTCTTACACATCTTCACATTACTTGATCAGGTCCAGTATAGAACAGACAATTTGCGATCCAGGAAAAGTTAAAATTTTTCTTTATCAACAACTTCTTTTTTTTGGAGAAAAATGAGCTGGTATTCTATTTGCTGCTAGATAATTAGCAATGTCTGCATACCATGGAGTTTGTGCAATAATAGAGAACAAGTGTTCATCAGGAAACCTATCATCAATAACTTCATGTTCATCAGGTGCAGCTGATTGAAGTCTTGATAAAAAGTTAGCTACAACATTAGCTCTTCCTGGTTTGTCAATGATTGTGATATCAAATTCTTGTAACAATAGGAGCCATCATGCCAATCTACCAGAAATGACAGGTTTGTTCATCAGGTACTTGATTGCTGCATGGTCAGTATGAACGAATATCTGATAACCTGTAACATAATGCCTAAATTTATTCAAAGCATATACTCCTGCAATCAATTCCTTTTCTGTAATAGTATAGTTGAGCTTAGGACCTTGAAGGTTTTTGCTGATAAAGTAGATAGCATGCTCAATTGAATTTTTTTTTTGACTTAAAACTGCTCCTATACCAAAATCAGAAGCATCAGCATGTATGTGGAAAGACAAATTCTATTTCAGACCTTGAAGAACAGGGGCTTTAGTAAGCAAGTCCTTTAGTTGTAGGAAAGATTTTTCACAGGCCTCTGTCCACTCAAATTGGGAATTCTTTGTTAACAGGGCATAAAGTGGGCTGGCAATTTTACTGAAGTCTTTTATAAACCTTCTATAATACCCTGCATGACCAAGAAAACTTCTGACATCTTTTTGTTTTGCAGGATTTTGTAAATTCAGAATAACTTCAATTTTAGCAGGGTCAACCTGAATTCCATTCTTTGAAATATGATGACCTAAAACAATACCTTCCTCCATCATTAGAAAACACTTCTCACTGTTTAGAGACAAATTTTGCTCTCTGCACCTTTTCAATACTTTTTCTAAATTCACTAGTGCTTCCTCAAATGTGACTCTATAGGTAGTGAAATCATCCATGTAAATCTCCATACATTCATGAGATATATCGGCAAAGATACTAATTACTGCTTTCTGAAATATTGCTGGTGCATTGCATAGACCAAAAGGCAAGACTGAATAAGCAAATGTTCCCCATGGACAGGTAAAAGTGGTCTTATCTTGATCTTCAGGGGCTATTTTTATTTGATTGTACCCACTGTAACCATCCAAAAAGAAAAAAATATCTTTTGCCAGACAGTGAGTCTAGTACTTGGTCTACAAAAGGTAGTGGAAAGTGATCTTTTTTAGTGGCACTGTTCAACTCTCTGTAATCTACACATACTCTCCATTTTCCTCCTTTCTTGGGGACAATGACTAATGGAGAAACCCATTGGCTGTCAGAAATTGGGTAAATAAAACCAGTATCAAGCAACTTTTGAAGTTCATTTTTCACTATTTCTCTAAGTGCTGGATTTACTCTTCTTTGAAGTTGTCTAACTGGTAAACAATCTTCTTTGATATATATACTATGAGTACAAACTCGAGGATCTATTCCTTGCATGTCCCCATATTCCCATGCAAAAGCTTTATGCTGTTCTTGTAGCATTTTAATAAGTCAGCCTCTTAAGACTGTGACAACTTGCTATTAACATTCAAACAATGATCTGAAGACAATTCTATCTGCTTAGTGAGATTACTCATAGAATCAATAGGTAATGTTTGTACCTCTTGTGGAAGCAAGTTATGAAAAATTATCAGAAGTTTAGGCAATGAACTCTCAGAATCTAGTTGCTGCAAGAAACATTGATGATGACTGCCACTTGGATCAGATGAACTACCCGTATCAGGGTTAAATTGCAGAATTTGAAAAAGCAAAGCATCTTCACTCTGAAGTTGTGATAATGGATCATTTTGAAGCATCATTAATTGAGCCAAAGAATTGGCTTCTTCAGTCTCTTCCCCCACATCTGGCCAAACAGGTTGGGACAAATTTGGTTGAGGTCTAGCAGGCGGATACAAGGCCAATTTCTTTGTGGACTGCCCATCAGAAATGGTCATATCTCTATAATGGCATCCTATAAAAGTATCAGCAGTTGCTAACCATGGTCTACCAAGGATAACTAGATACCCTCCTAAGGTTGTCTTAATTGATAATATTGTGAAATCAACAGGATACTCCCAAGATTCAAGAGTGACAATTACGTCTTCCACCATCCCATCAGGTTTAACTGTGGAGCTATCTGCAAGCTACAAAACTGTGGGTGTAGACCTAATGTTTGAAATATTCAAGGAGTCCATAGTATGCTTTGTCATGACATTAATGGCAGCACCTAAGTCCATCATGATATTTTTTACAACTTGGCCATTTATATGTATCTGCACTACAGGACTTCCAGGGTCAATATACTTTGGAATAACTACATTTCCCAACATTATATCAGCCAATTTCCCTAAGACATGAATTGTTTGGGGATCATTTTTCTTCCGTCCAGGCTTCTTCAAACAGACTTATTTAATAGTTTTTCTAAAAATGGGAACATCTTTAATAGCCTGAAATAAAGGGATTTGAATCTGTAAATTCTTGAGCTGCTTCAGAATGTCAAAAGTGGGTTCTTCAATGGATTTAGATTCAGTGCTTTGCAACCTCTGAGGAAAAGGTGGTTGGTCTTGTCTTTGCAAAACAGGTTCCGGAGAAACTGTATCGGGTATAGGCATATGCTCAGTAGGAACAGCAGGTTCAGTAGATTCTTCAAGGGGAGAATCTGGTATTTCAGTAATCATAAGTGGTTTAGGAGCAGGTAAAGTAGTTCCAGACCTCAAATGGATGTCATTAACGTTTAAGGCATAAGCTTGATATTGGTTGGCTTTAGCAAGATATGCAGATTGCTGTAGCTGCTGCTGTTGTTTATTATTGGGATTGGACAACGGCTGGGCAGGCATAGGCGTTTGCTTCGGAGGGCCAGGATTTGTGGCAGTTGCTGCAGGAGGTGGCATGAGGGCCTGTTGTTGTGGCTATGGAAGCTGCAGGAACCCAGGGGACTGATTTTGCCATTACTGAGGGCCTCTCCATTGAGGATTTTGTTGCCAATTTCCTGAAGGTGGGGTCCATTGCCCCTGTGGCTGCTGCCAACCTCCTTGAGGAGATTGCCATTGTGGGTTCTGATAATTAGGCCAATTTGGTTGAGGCGGATTCTAGGGTGGTGGTGGTCCATATGCATGTTGCCATTGGTTATTATAGCCAAAATAAGGATTACCAAAAGTTAAAGGGTCTTGAGGCATACCTTGTCTTTGGGCCCATAGTCTCCTTTGTGCAACAAAGAACACTTGATCATCATCACCTTCTACTGGTTTGAAGTCAGTAGGAAGTTGCTTAGCTTCCAAATTAGCCACCATCTTGCATCTGTAATCACACTTCTTCTATCTGCAGTATGGACAGAACTTAGCCAAAACTACCTCAGCCTCTGCATGTTTCTTCCGAGCTTGCATAGTATCCAGTTGTGTAGCCATATTATTAATGATGTCCTGCTTGAAATCAGATAGCAAATTTGTGATCTCCATCTGGGAAACTCCACCAGAAGAAGACTTCCCCACTGTAGCATGATGACCTCGACCTTTCTTAACTATTGTTCGAGAGTAGTTAAGACATATTTTCTTTATATCATCCCAAGGCAGTTGAGTTATATCACCTCCTCCCATCAGGTCCAGGGCGTCAATACAGGCATCACTGATTCCCCTTAGAAAGAGTAGTTTCTGAGAGTCCTCGTTGAGAGTATGGTTTGAGTTCCTTTTTAGTGAAAATAAAAACCTGGAAATATAATCTTCCAGACTTTCATCCTCCTGCTGAATTCGCAATATGTCATCACCTTTGTTGGCACTCTTACAATATTCCTTATACTTTTCAAGGAATTTCATCTGCATGGCAGCCCAACTATCTACAGCACCTCTTCCCAGACTCATGAACCACTTGAGAGCTCCTTCCTTCAAGGTGGAAGGAAATAACTTTAGTTTATGAGCGTCTGTGTTGTAGTCATAACTGCGACAGAGGACATCAAATTCAAACAGAAAAGTTTCTGGATCCTCTGTAACCAAGCCATAAAACTTTGGAAGCAAGGAAGAGGGAATGTTTTTAAGATTGTCGGTATCTTGCTAGGGAACAATGGGAAACTCAAATGCAGGAGGTGGATTATTTTCCATGTCTGGTTGCTGGAATAACATAGCGAATGAATTTTCCTCAGGTTCGTTATCAGCTAGGTCAAATGGTATTTCAATAAATAGATTTTCAGGGAGGAACCTTCCCAGTGCGTCTCTTCTTCTTCTATGCATGCAATACAGTGAGAGGTGGTTTGAAAGATTTTGAAAATTTTTGACTAACAAACTAAACTAATCCTGAAAATGACTTCTATCAGACTCCTAGCTAGACGCCATCCCCGACAACGACGCCAAAAATGGCTTGCGCCCACAAAAGGATATGAAAATCACAGTAAAACCTTTTCTGGGAATTGGACATTCCAATAGGTGACTCATATCTTTCTATAGACGTCCATTTTACTTGTCAAACCAGGGGACGTAGACTTTAAATGGCGCGAAAAAATATATGCACTAGGAACTGGTTTCGGTCAAATCTTAGTAGAAATAGTACCAGAAAGAAATTATATCTAAGCCACAGAACAGTAATGCAAAATTCTTTAACTCAACTATGATAAAAACCATAACAACTACGACTGAAACACAAACTATGAACCGGCCTTATGCTGCAGGAACAGTCACAGGGATGGACTCTCTATGCTACAGGAGCACTATAAGACTGAGTTTGTATGAAAACTTCAAAGATGAAAGCTAACTAAAGATCAACAGAAAATAACAACTAACTAACTAGCTACAGATACTTACTAAGTGGGCCCCCTTAGCAAGCATCTACTGATTACACAAATGCTAAACTCAGAACTTCATTAAACTTTATTCATGAAAACAGAACGGTATACATTGCTTTGTTGATGTGGAAACTAACAACAAACTCTGTCTTTGATCATACAGATTCTGTTTCTCATTATCATACTGACTCTTACATGATATTTGCTATTACTATGCTTCCAATTTACTAACTATCATCTCTTACTCATTCTCACTATCCTCTCCTCTCTCTCTCTCCATGTCTCTCGTGCAGGAGGAGAACTTTATTTATAAACAGGAGAGCAACTAACTAACCCAATCAAAGAAAGTCGTGGAAGTAAAGTATATCCCCAAATCAAGGAACATACTTCATAATGAATTTATGCATTCAACCCAATTTGGAGAAAATCTAGCACTCCACTCTTTCCAGATTGACTGTCATTAAAATTCTTTCCCATAGTTTCGGTCAAAGAGTCTTCGCCGGAGCTTCCTCGAAGTCGTGCAGGAAATGGAAATTACTGCAAGGCTGAGATCGGCTACGCTTGACTCGATCATTCTTCAACAACCTGCGAAACAAAAGGTAACAGATGCGAAAGAAAAGGCGTATGGCACATACACGATATCTATTCATTAATCACACATTTTAAATCTACTTCATCATTCAAAAACTATATACGATATACCAGCCATTTTAGGGAGTCAACGGGCAATAAATGCAATCAAGTCAACACCATGAGCTGTAGGAATATGAAAGTATTATGCTACAGGATATCCCCATAAAAGGTTTCAACAAAGTTTAAACAGCCATGAAATAACAAGAGTAAAGACATTAAAAGTTTATCATAACATCCAAATTATGAGCATATTTTAAGCTCATCACAATCCATACATGGGATCATTATCTCCCACAAACCTCAATGGTACAAAAAATGTGAGTATACATAGTCAAATGATTGGAACACCTTTCTCAATGGTAGATCCAAGTCCAAACTTACAAGTCTATCAACCGAATAATCAATGCATGAGCCCTCAATCGAACAACATCATCCCACCAAATACCTACATGCCAAATGAGAATCTACCAAGTACAAGTTTTCCAAACATGAATCCAGAAAACTTTGGGATAAATATGTTTGCAAACCATACGACTATTGTTCAAAATCCAAACAAGATGTTAACGACTCTAAGTCAAGGTAACACCATGCAAAATCAAAGTTACCTAAATCAAGGAAATGTGATTCCCAACATCAACAATGTTCAATGTTAACCTATCATGCCAAATCTGAACATCATTCCAAGTTAGAACAATGTCCAAAATAGATTTTTCCATGATCCCATTCAAAAACCACAAGTATGCATCCCAAAACTGCTTGAAAAAAAACCATATCAAGGGAGTCAAGATCGAAATCAAGATCAAATTTGGCGAGAACAAATTTCTACACTTACCAAAATAGTTGAGTCATTGCACCAAGAGACATCTCCACCACCATTACCCATATCAACATCATTCCTTGGTTTAGGGCTTCCCTCTTTTCCTAGCACCAGTCACTTCATCCAAATCAATCCACCTAACACCAATCTTGAAAGCCATCACATCAAATCCTTTGAATATACCATCGACATATCACCAATAGATGGTATCTAATCAAATGACAATATCAATCCTAACAAATCAAAATATGGTCTCCCAAAGACCTATCACCTCGGTCATTCCAACCATTCCTATCACCTCGATCAATCCCATCACTATCACTCCAAATGTATCTCAACTACTTGTCACTATATCCAACACAATTCCAAATCTACCACCACTACCACCAAAACCAAACACAGCAAGACAATATAACATTGCACTAAAAGCTCACCAGGTCTACCAAAAGGCTATCCAATAATATCTAGCCACACAACAAGCAACACAAGATCAAAAAGTGCAATGAGCCTCTCAAGCTGCCCAAGCATCTCAAGCCACCCAATAAACACAAACACAAATAGGAAAAATGATAACTATTGGGGATAACAATGAACATTCAACCACTGGTGATAGCATTGACAATCTCCCCACCACAATTGATGAAAGCAATGATCAAGATCTATCCATCAAAGAGAACATTGAAGATGTTTCTATCTCGTCCAAAGATCAAATTAGTATATGTCAAGAGTCACTTTTGAATCATGATCAAAATCCACCAACCAACAATGATCTAATTCAAGAAATGTCAACATCATTTGACCCTATGGTTGAAGACATTGGAAATCCCTTCACCACAATTGTTGAAAACAATGATCAAGATCTCTCCATCGATGAGCACCTTGAAGATGTTTCCACCCCATCCGATGATCAACTCACCATACATCAAGAGCCACTTTTTAGTGATCTATTTCAAGGAGTGTTAGGATTATTTGATCCTATTGACATAATGCACGATCCATTGACCTATGATCATGTTGAAAATGTCTCTACATCACCTTATGAGTTAGGGGACATATCTCAAAAATTTATTCCAAAGCATGATCAAAATTTTTCACCAAGGTCTAGCAATGGTCCCTTCCAAGACATGTTGACCTCCTTTGACCTCATGGTTATATATACTGAAAGAATCCTCAACTCGACACTTGATCCAAATTCACTCAAATATCAAGAGGATGTTGAACCACTTACCATGCCTAATGATGATGTCGACGGACCCTTTGCAAGCAATCCATCCTTTGAAACTGACCCATGTCAGGAACTCGATCCAAAGCATGTCGAAAGCAATCCCAAAATTAATCAAGATAAAAAATTTGTATCTCCAAGATATTACAATGATCTAATGGATATTCTCCTATCCACACAAAATGATCACATCCACATAGCACATACTCCTCCATATACCCATGAGATAATTTCTGTGGATGGACACATAGATGATCTTTGTTTAGAATAGGATTCCTTTACTCCTGATATTATTACACAAAAATAGTAGGTTATTGATTCCTACAACCAATTAGATTTTTCAACATCATAATCAGATATATCCAAAATACAGACTAAAGACATCATGTATGAAGACATCCAACATTATCCACTCAAGGAAGTTGGTCAAACAGAACAAGATACTTCAGAGTTAGCAGAGCATCCAATTGAAATAACATCATCTGCAGTGGTCATTTATCAGAGAATGCATTCTAAACAAGAGCTCTTGGAACATGCGGAATCAAAGCATGAAGGTACTACTTCCACAATACAGGGGGCAACTTTGTCTCAAGCAAACGTCAACATAGGGAGCATGAATAATCCTTATGATGAAATTGATGTCAATACTACAACTAGCCACGCCATGAATCTTCATCCACCCATCACCCCATCCATGAATTGGGACCAACACCAAAGGAAATATTTGAATCAAAGTACAAAGAACATTATCAAAGCAAAAGAAGATGAGAAGCCTAATGGAAAAATCAAATACAAATGGATACTAAAGAATACAAAGAATGATTATCCCTATCAAACTCCACCAGTCAAAGAAACTATGGGGAAAAATTAAAAAGGGAAAAGTATCCATCAAAGATGTCCACAAAAGCAAAAGAAGGCTTTTCAAGTGACGTACAAAGTGTATCAATCAATTGGTCCCAATTCCATGCACACTTCCGTATGCACCCATCATTTCTCATCTTCCCAAGTTTGGAGAGTCAAAGATTCCAAGCTATCAACCAATCCATCTCTTATCCCTAAAAACACTTCATCCACACCTCCACGCATGATATCCAATTCTCATATTGACCATGTATTGGTAACAACCCTTGATCATAAGGATTCAGAAGGCACTCTATCACGATGTGCGCATAGAGACAAAGTTAACCTTGGTATCAACGAAACAGATCAGAAATCTCAAAAGTTGCATTCAAGTGCACGTATCTTAGCAAAGCAATCTCTTCAAGCAGGCTATCAATGGAACAACATGATAGGGGAATCTACATCAGCGACACCTTGTGATTTAGCATGAGCTTAAAATCTTTAAGAAAAAACGAAAAAAATTAAAAAATATGAAAATAAAAAAAAATCAGAAAAAGGATTGAAAACAATAAAGATAAAAATCGTTCTCTAGTGAAAACTGCATGGGCGGCGCTTTGGGAAAGACCATGTCAAAAACCTGGAAAATAGGCATCATGTGTAGAATCGAGCATCTACGTGCACCACTTCATGTGAAAGCATCTTATCCCATCCATAATAAAGCCAACATTCCATCCGTCTTAACCATAATAAATCCAGTTATCCATTTGCATCCATCATCCAAGTTATCTTGATCTTGATAAAAATTTGGTGTACACTTTACACTTGCTTATGGTAAACATCTTGACATGGGTCATTTTCACTAATCCTATCTATCTAATGTCATCTAAGCTATGCAACATTATCTGAGCCATGAAGCATTATCCAATGAGCATTCTTTATCTGAACGCCTTATCTTATTGCAAGATAATCCTTGGAATCCTTTGCGTGCTTACCATATCCATCCACCCATACACCTATCTGAGCATCCATCCCTAACATTCCATACATTGCTAGACATTGGGGGCAGGTATTTACATCTTGCTTCGAGAATAAATCTTGATTTATATCCTCCAACTTATGTGGTGATCCGAACATTGGCAAATGTGAATTCAAATTGGTCAAAGCATTTGTGATCCAAAATCTAAATCACTAGCCCATGGCATATTTTGACAAGAAAATGTTCCTTATCAGTCTTCATATTTTATCAAACATCAATCCAAACAATCACTATCAATTGCATCTAATGTGTGCTTCAGCGTGACATTGAATCATTCAAAACATCTTTTGTTTGAAATCAAGCTTCATCAATCATGATCAATTAAATCCAATAAAAAAAATCATCATCTCGGGATATCCTTGTGTTGCTTAACACTATCCTTGCATTGTTGTGCATCCTCAACAATGTTATCATCATCAATCTTGATCAATCAAATCCTTGCATTGTTTTGCATCCTCAACAATGTTATCATAATCACTCCCATCAACATCTCAATCATTGTGTTGCTTAGCACTATCCTTGCATTGTTGTGTATCCTCAACAATGTTATCATCATCAATCCATCGATCCGATCGGTCAACCTTAGCTTGGTCTTCAACAAAATCCCAAACAGAGAACTAATATTGTCACACATATCCATATCCAAATCGTCAAAATCATGCAAAAATCAAAAAACATTCGAAAAACATCAAAATCCAAAAATATTCAAAAAACATCAAAATCCAAAAACATTTGAAAAAAAAACACCAAAATCCAAAAACATCTATAAAACATAAAACATCAAAAACATGATATCCGAACTATGTCATCTCTGAGCTTAAACGTAGGCAAGGCTAATCTCTGATCAGCCCCCGAGACACAAAAATCCAAAAACATTCAAAAAAACATCAAAATGCAAAAACATTAAAAAAAAACACAAAATCCAAAAACATTCGAAAAATAAAAAATCAAAACATTTGTAAAATCTTGAAAATACCAAAAATAGCCTCAAAACATTCCAAAAATGTCAAAAACATCCAAATATTTGAAAAATCCATCCAGCTCATCTCGCTTTCACTCAAAATAATCAATCATCCATAATAAACTAATCATGACCTTCATCCTTTGGAAAAACAAACAGAAACAATCTCAACAGTTGGCAAAATAAAACTTCAATCATAAAATCAAAATCGAAACAACATTTTAAATACAAAATCAAACTCTCGATCAATCACAAACATGTCAATCAACCTTATATCAATAGCCTATCAATCAACTTATCAAACCATCATCATCCTATACAATGCATGTCCTGGGATATATCATTCTGATAATGGGCATCATTTTGGATATCACCTTGGATTCTTATCCTATCAAAACACATCCCTTTGGCTGAAGGTATGAAGAACATTGGCTTGTTTGCGTACTTGATATTTTCTTTTGATTTATCTTATTACGGTCATTCCAAGGACCTCTCAATGATATCTAAACAAAGGATTTAGATAGAAAGGAATGGGGCAATGATCATTATCTTTTGTCTGTTGTGCTTATTGGACATTCTTGTAATATAGCTTGGCGAATACTTTCTTTGTTAGGTACACCCTAGCAAGGTTTCTGTATGTCAAGTGTGAACAAGAATACTCCTATATGTTTGTCGAGTCAAAGTCCATCGCACTAGGTACAACACCATCTTGGTTCTTTATACCTTGATGCATCGTATCTACATGTGTAATCAAACATAAGGTAAGTAGCCCTTTTAAAATCCCAATCCTTGATAAGTGAATCATCATCGTCTCTAATAAAGTCTCGTCAGATCATGGACATGTTGGATCCTCTTGTCATCTTCTCATCTAATTTCTTCTTTTTCGCACTAACATCGCACCACGAATAGTTAATCATTATCACCAGTGCATCCATCCTGCATCCACAAACCATTAGCATCCTACATATCATCTAACATGCATGTTCATCATCATAATATAGATCTATTAGTCTAAGCATCTCATAAATCATCCATTACATAATCATAGCATATCACATCATCAATGTCATCCATCATCACATCATATCATCATTTAAGTTGTTTAAAATAATATAGATTTGTTATTCTAAGCATCTTAAAGCTATCTCATTTGCATCATCATCCATAACCATCCATTTTGAACTTCTTTATCATGAGATCGACCCTCAAATGGAATCTTTTGGCTCGATCTCTCGAGGGGGCAATGTACTAGTGTACTTCTTTCCACTGGGGCATCCGAAAAAATAATTTTTTTTTTGAATTTTGATCATGACAAGTTTATTCTTTGAATCAATGTAGTAAGTACATTGCTTTGAAGAGGGGAAAATGTATACACACAAAATTGGCATAATGCATTTGATTAGGTCATATTCATCCATTCATCAAATAAATCAAGTTTATTTGGTCAATCTCCTAAAGTCATAAGTTTAAATTAAATAAATCAACTTGATCCTAACATCACCCTCCTTGATTAAATAAATCAATCCTTTATTTAATTAAGTCTAAAATCACCTTTCATCCCTTTTTGATTTAAATAAATCAAAATATTCAAGTCAAAGGGGTCAAAGCATCTAATCATCATTAAGTTAATCTAACCCCGATTAACCTAATCTAACTACCCATCACATCCTCTAGCTTTTCCCACTTGCACCAATAAATCATTTTAATTCATTAATAAAATCAACATTTTTCATCAACATGGCATCTTTGAGGAATATTCCCTCAAGTTTGAATTCAAAATCAAGTGGACATGTACATCCAACAAAGCATTTACGAGCTCTTACATGGATCTTACATGTCCCTTGCAAAGGTCAAACTCAACATTAACTCTCAAATTCAAATTTGAAATCTCCCTCTCTTTGGCACATTGAACAAAATGCGCTCATTCCTCAAGCCTATCACAAGTTGAAAAGTGGCCTCATCTCATTGGTCCAATATTTGTCCCACATTCATCCATTTGGCTATTTCTCTCATCAAAATATTCTATAAATGGAAGGCTTCATTCTTCAACAAATCCTCCACAAATCATCTACAAAGCTTATGCAAAGTCATTCTCTTCATTTGAGAACTGATTTTGTCCATTGCATCATCATCATTGGCATTATCAAAGGTTGGGAAAGGGCTATTTTCCACAATAGCACCAATCCAATATGAGATAAAGTTTTGATCATGTTCTTATATGCTTGCAATTAGTGATTTTGTTCTATTTAGTTTTGCATATTTTAGAATGGTTCAATATTTCATAAGGATGTTTAATCTAATGTGTTTCAAATGACTATCATGATATTATTATGTTGAGATTTAAACATGATGTGTTTCAAATGACTAGCATGATGATATTATGTTAAGGTTTAACCATTTGTAGATTTGACATCCACAACATGCTCTCCTTTTCATAGGATGAGCACTTTAGAAAGAGCACAACAATAGGATCTTTAGAGATTAAAAAATTCTATAGTAGGTTGTGGCCAATAAAGTGATGAATCAAATTGTTGGGAATCTCATAAAAACCTCTTGTAAGCTAAAAAATGAACCCCTCAAATTTAGAGGTCTCCATTGCCTCATCATGGAATTTATCTGAGGCCTTTAATTCTCTGTTCTTGCATATCCCTTTGGACTGAAGAAACACTCCCTAGTCCCCCTAATCTCAGTTGCCTTAAGCACCTTTTTGACGACTTGACTAAAGGTAACCTGAGTTACGCAAGTAGGGGTGGCATAATCAAAGACCATCATGGAAAGATGGTTTTGGCATAGGTGATTAATCTGGGATTACAAACTTTAAACTGAGGTGGCAGCTGCTTACCATGAAATCCATATTGCCATAAATGTAGGAGTGTCCAACTTGGAAATAGAAGGATATTCTAAAAATACCATTATGTTGCTAAATGGGAAGAAAAACTCATGTGGTCCCTTTGTGATCTCATCATCTTGGCACAAAATATCATAATGAACCTTGATACTTGCAGATTTACTCATGTGTTTAGAGCTAGAAATTAAGTAGATGATGCTCTCACTGACCTAAGAGCTTTCATGTCTAAATTTATTATTTGGGATGATGTTTCTTTAATCCCTTGGTATGTACATGACTTATTATCAAATGATGAAAATGCATTGGATCTTTGAGCTCAAGCTAAAATCCTTTTCAGGTCAATGTGATAACCGACACAAATTATATTTATGGTGATCTTTCTATAGTGTAGGAAAACGTATCCCTTTTTCACACTTAATTTTGGAATGAATAATTAATAAATAAATGATCTTAATGTTGCATTAATTTAATTTTTTAATATGTATTTTGCATAATCACATTAAGTTTAGGGCCCTTTTAATTAAAATGGACTAAATTGTGCATTGTTTTTGGTTTTGTAAGGTGTACATTTACACTTTCACACCAATCTACGGCTTCATTAATTAAATGAGGTTAATTTTACTTAATTGGCCCCTTTAATTCAAATCCAAGCCTAATTAATTGCAAATTTTGAGGGATAAAACCCAACAATCATAAATTCCATGACATAAGGTTTAACATTTAGCAATGTGTGTCCTAGGAAAGTGGACTAGGACCCATTCAACATAGAATGAATGGGTCCTCACTTGTACCTAGGACCTAAATTCAAATTATGTTTTCAGTGGTTTTTCAATGATTTCAAAGGTACATTAAGATGTCGACTTGTGATATTTGAATTTTAGGAATTAATGTTAATATATGCATAAATAAGAGGTCATTTCACTATGTTTCATGCTAGAACTTTTGTGTGACTTCATGAGATCAAGCTAGAGTAATTAAAGAGAATTTTCAAGGGATTCAAGGGAATATTTATTGAAGGTTATTGTAGCAATCAAGACTCCTATCATCATGTCAAATATTTCTTGCATCATGCATGTTGTTTGACCTAATACGGTGATGTAGTGTTCAAGATCTATTCAAGTATTCAAAAGCATTGCTTTACTTGAGACAAGTTTCATGATCAAGATCTACGTCCATTGAGGCCACTTCATGCTAATTAAAAATTTGTATTCCAAGGTTCAAATAAAGGTTTGGTGAGTTGTTACATAGATTTGTTCATTCATCATTCGTTCATGCAAATTTTGTTCATTCATCATTCTCTAACAAACAACATTTTTCTCTCTTTGATGTGTGATTACATATTTTAGGTGAAAGATATTTTGAATAGAAAAATTGAAGAAAGTTGTAAAGTTGTCAAAGTTTCAAGAAAATTTGTCATTTCACGGAAAAGTTCCTCTACAAAATTTAATTCTAATTGTCTGATAATGAAACCCGAGAATCTAGGAGTGTAGACCTAGCAAAAGAGAACCCAAAAGCATATTTTAGAGAACCCTAGCCGAGACCCATTCACCATAGGGTGAATGAGTCCTCAGTGAGCTTCAAAAGGTGACTTTTGGTAAAAGGTACACATCTTTTTCGCCTTTCCAGATCTGCATTTTGATTACTGTTTCTATTAGATTTGTTTACTATTCTTCATTTGCATTTTATAGCTTGCATTTTGGAGTTTGTTTGATGGTTTTGATATTTCTCTCCAAAGTGTTATTTAGCTTTTTCCCCCATCCTTGCATAGATAGGAAATTTGCTGATATATAGTCAGTTCATTATTTTGGATCTCATTTCCTTGAATGAAATTAGATAAATAGGTCTTTTTGGTGAACCCCCTTTCATAACATTTCCCCCAAGCCAATTTTTCTATGTTTCATTGTGGTGAACTTGAGTTTGATCATTGCATTTTTTAAATTTTGGAGTCCTCTTTCACCCTAGATTTATATTTTTCATTCATTTGCATATCTTTGCATTGAATTATGTCTCATTTAGGCACTCTAGTTTGCATTTAACTTTTCATTTCATTTAAGGGTTTTAAGATTGAATATTTTCATTCTTTAAGTCTAAAAAATACAAAAAAATCAGTCATTTGTGTATCTTTCACATAGCATTACATCATATTCATTTGCATTTAAAAATTGAAACAAAATTGCATATCAAATTAGGTGTTCTAGGTTATCATTTTTTCACATTTTTCATTTGTATTCAATCCTCCTTTCACAAAAAAAAACAAATTGTAACTTGTTGTATTAGATTAGAATATGGAAACCACTAAAATTTACTTAGAAATCTATAAAAAAATATTTCAAAACCCTCACCTAGGACCCATTCATCCTAGGGTGAATGAGTCCTTGATCAGGGTCATATTTTGATTTTTTGGGCATTAAACATTTATTTTTGCATTTTTGTTTTTTTTTTTTACATTTCTATTTCTATTTATAGAACTTCTATTTCTTTAATTTGATCATATTTAGCTTAATTTGATAAAGTTAGTGCATTGTGTAATTTCAAAATTGCATTTACAAGACATTATTTTTTAAGTTTTTTCATAGTGTAATTAGAAAATTACCTTGCTTGGAATCTGAAAATTATATTTACATATTACATTCCACGTCATTGTAATGCATTTTACCCTCTTTCCATTTTGGGTTGACATTGAGTTTGTGAAAATTGTATGAGGTTTACAACTTGGTGTCCTATTAGAAATACTATTGCGAGACGTAGTTTGAAACTCATGTCATCCCATGATACACCATTCGCCATGGATCTTGGGTTTTCTAACTCTCTTTCTAATCTGTGTTGATAATCAACCCTCTATGGATCATAACATGCATACCTCATTTCGAATGACTTCCTTACCTAGAACTAATGTGCATGATTTTTTCCATATCCCACAAGAGAACATAAGGTTGCTAGATGAAGAATTGAAGACCTTACAAGACTTTGTGAGAGATGAACCTATTGTTGTCCATGTTGTTCCCCTTATAGGAAACTTACGAAAGATACTTAAATACAAACAAGGAATAGAGTATGTATGTAGCTTGGCTTATCTCATCAACAAAAAAATTACCTCCCACTCAACCCACTTCCAATACATTACCTATGTATAAGCGAAAAGAAGCCACACCTTTTGAACATTTTACTACCCCTAACACATCCTTTTCTAAAAAATGAAAGGACTTGCAATTAGAAGATGAAATTGATGAAAACACAGTTATCATACCAAAGAAGAAGAAACCAAGAGTGTGTGATCATAAAAAATGATATCTACAACAGTTATGAACCTCCTAAATATCTTTATAACCTATTACAACTATCCAAAATTGAGACAATCTTCTATGCTCTTTTACATTGGCAACTAATTGAATTACCACCTAAACGTGCAAAATTGACAAAAAGACAAAATAATAAAAATGAACCATATTGTGCTTATCATAGACTCTTTGGCCATCACATTGCTAATTGTTTTTCTTTAAAGAAGGTATTGAATAATTTTTCACCCTTTAAGAATCAAACTTGACTAAAAAAAGCATGTACATTTTGCTCCTTGCCATGTAATAGCTGTGGGATCATAGCATCCTCACTGAATATATAAAAAATGTTTATAATTTTCTTTTAAAAACTAGTTTATAAAGTTTTTTTTTTTTACTATAAGTGTTTCTTTACTATATATATATAATTTAATTAATTCTATTTTAATGAAAAAGCATAATATATTATTAAATAATTTATAATATTAGATTATTTTATAAATAGAAAATAAATTTAAATTATTTTTTGAAATATTTAAGTTTTAAAATTATTTTTTAAAAATCTTTTTTTATTTATATTTAAATTTTTTTATTACATTATAACTAAAGTTTATATATATATATTTCTAAATTAGTTTTTATATATAATTGGAAGTTATTTTAAATATAGCTATTTCTATATCATTTATAAATTTTGTTATAAAAAGATTGGAAGGAGATTAGAATTTATAACAACATTTGTAAAGAGAATTGGTTGAAAGCTTTAAAAAGAAGAAGAGAGTTAAGAATTCTCATTGCAAGAACAAATATGTTTATTTCTTCCATCAATTAGTTTATTAATCATTATTTTTATTGTTATAAAAACATTAGAGTAGGAATTGTTTGGTTATAAAAATGTAATTTTTTATAGTAAACATATTAGTTGTATATATCTTTATTTTGAAAATGTGCATACTTTGAAACAACATTTAAAAGAAAATGGATGGTGCTTCTTCAAATACTTCTATGTTATAATTACAAAGAATTCAATTCAAAAACCCCATAGAGTAACAAAGCAAAGAAGAAATTTGAGAAGAGGTTGTGGAAGATTGTCATAATAACAAGAAATTATGCAACATCGAATTATATGGTAGTTTTGGAAGTAGGCAATGGATTTTCCCACATTGTCAAACAAATAAGGCTAGTTCAATTGCATGAATTTAATATCATTTGCTAGGAGTTGGAAAGGAAGAACAAATAGTTGTTTGTGGTAGAATTCCAAAAGAAGAAAGAGGTGGTTTGATCAAAGAGTTTACTTTTCTAGAGTCTTTGAAACCTACTAAATCATTACAAGGACAATTAAATGATTCTCAATTAGGGAGGCCACCCTTTTTGAGTTCTTCTTCTACCTCTATTTATGAATCTCAAATTGGGAAAATGTTTGATGCTACTAACAAAAAGAATGTAAATAATGCTATTGGGAGAATTTTCTCTAGTTGTGGAATGTAATTCAACATATAGCTAGGTCTCCTTTGTGGAAAGAGGCTATAAGGATGGTCAATAATGCACCTAAAGGATATGTGCCTCCAAGTTTTGAAAAACTTCGCATTGTTGTTTTAGATGATGAGAAGAAACACATTGAGGAAAGACTACAAGATCTTAAAGATAGTTGGTCATATACAGGTGTCTATAGTTTCAGATGGTTGAACTAACATTGCACATAGGCCACTAATGAATATTCTTGTTTCTTCACCTAAGGGTACAATGTTTATCAAATCACATGATACTTCAGACCATGTGAAAGATGCACCATATTTGGTATGTCTTTTCCAAGAAGCAATTGAATAGGTAGGGAGAAAAAATGATGTGCAAATTATAACTAATAATGCTTCAAGTAATGCCTTGGTAGGAGGAAGGATTGAAGACGAATATCCAAACATTTTTGGGACACCATGTGAAATTCATTGCATGAACTTACTTATTAAATATTTGCTCTTCACAAGCTTCCTTGGATTACTGAGGTAGTTGCAAATGTAAAAAAAATACAACAATTTATTGTAAATCATTCTATGTCACATGCTATACACAAGAAATATGTTTTTTTGCAGCTACTTAGATGTCCGGAGACAAAATTTGCTTCTATTTTCATCATGGTTGATTGAATTGTGAAGGTAAGAAAATCTTTAAGGAAAATGGTGGTGTCCAATGAAAGGGAGAGATGGAGAGATAGAATAGGTATTAGTAGCCAAGCATCTGATGAAATTGTTGATCTCATTATTGGTAGTGGATCAATTTTATTCTGGCAACACACAGGTGATCTTTTGACACTTTCTTGGCCTATTCTTGAAGTCCTTCATCTATTTGATAATGATAAGCCATGCATGAGATATGTGTTTGAGAAGATAGATCAGATGAGGGAGAGGATACGAGATATATTTATTGTTGGGGCACCATCATTTGATCAAGAGACATAGGATATTTTTTGGGAATATAGTGTTAAAAGATGGAAGATGCTTCATAGTCCTCTCCATTCTGTTGGATTTCAACTTAATCCAAAATGGCTTCACAAAAAGCCATGGTTGGATGATGAGGTTTCCATGGGATGGAAAACCTATATGGATAGAGTTTATCCAAATAGAGAGGATCACACTAAACTCAAGGAGGAAATGTCAAAATATATCAATGGAGTAGATAATTTTTCCCATAGAGATGTTCCATTTGATCAATTGAATTTTGAACCCAAATTATTTTGGGAGAATCATGGAACAAAAACACCATTACTAAGAGACACTACAATCCGTGTGTTATCTCAGGAAAATTTTTACATATTTAATCATGATATGATAGTTGAATTATAAATATATTTTATTCTTAATTTATTTCATAATGCTAATATTATTTACTTTCATTTTACATTAACATGTCTCTAGTTCTGCTGCATGTGAAAGGAATTGGAGTGAGTATTCCTTTATCCATTCTATGAAGTGTAATCGATTAGGTAGCAAAAATGTAGAAGATCTTATGTTTGTACATGCAAATCTTCATCTTTTATCTCGAACTTCCACAGATTATAAATCAAGGCCTCATAGAATGTGGGACTATGGTGGCTCAATCGATGATGGAAGTGATGAATTGCCAATACAGGTACTTGAAGATAATGCAGAAGAAAGTTTACTTGAAGCTGGAATGGAGAAAGGTCAAGCAAGCGGAAGCACTCCTTGAACATCAAACATATAGATTGGAGAATTTCACTAAAATTTGATGACATCTTTCAATATTAAATAAATATTATTGCAAACAATTATGATAATTGTATTTATTTTTTGAATTGAAAAATATTTTAAATTATTTAAACGTGATATAATATTCTTGGTTTATATTTTATTATGTTTTGTATGTGACAAACTTTTAACTTGCATGCATTTTTATATATATGGGAATTTTTTTTATAATAAATCTATATATATTTCTTATATGCAACTTTTCAATATCCCGTCCTTAGTTCAAAAGATATATGAAGTTAGCATAAATTCTTTACATAGAACAGACATCTAAAATTCTGCCCTTTGTTGACACTTTTAAAATGTGGTTCTAAGAAATTATATTGAGAGATAACCATACATTCAGAGTTTCCACACCTCTGAAAGAGTAAAATAATCCAATAGGATGAGTTCTCATCAAGACCTGTTAATTAGGTATTTAGTCTCAGGCCAAATCCACAAGAAACACTAGAATTATGAAGGAAACACGAACCATTTACATAAATCAATGAATTAGGCATCCTCGCTCGAGGCCAAGAGCACTTGAGATTGTTTTTCATATTGGAAGCCATACTTTTTCGAGTCGTCAGCAGACCAGATAAAGATACCTTCAAGTTTTCTTTTCTCCTTCAACTGCCTACATGCCTCGAAGAATCCGTTCTCTGGCGTGAGCCCACCGGAAGATCCGTCTGTACCGAAACTGGCAAGTATTTTCCCGCCCTTGTAATTAGAGGCTTGATTATCGAAGTAGTTAAGAAATTGTTTGACTGTGGTGCTGCGACTGTAGGCGTAGAATTGGAAGTTTACGTGGTCAATGAAGCCACCATATTTATTCCAGAGCGCCAGGTAATGAGACTGCACTGTGCTGTTGTCGTAAGGAGCAATGGACGCCATGGAGATGACATTTTTCTGCTTCAGTTGTACGATTAATTGACCAATACACTCCGCAAAAGTATTGGCATCGGAGAAGTCGAAATGCTCATAGTCGATGTCGATGCCATCGAGATGGTATTCTCGAATTATTTCTGACAGAGTGGACACCGCGTTGTGAACCCACGATGACACGCTCCATGGCTGGAACTGCACAAAAGTGCCAACCTTTGCTACCACGTCGCCACCCAGACTGACCGCGACCTTGACGTTTTTATGTTTCGACTTGATGGCTAGAACGTCACTGGGGCGTAGATTTTTCTTGTCCCAGAAAACGTTGAATTTGCCGTTTGTTGGAGATAGAGAATGAGCGGATTTGGTGTAGTCAATAGCAAATGACAGAATGAAGTGAATCTCCATGTCGGGATTGATTGGCACGTCTGAAAACTTGACGTTGAGGTCCTCCGCGCCTATGTATTCTCTCAACAGTTTGACGTTGCTACCTGCACAGAGATCCAAAAATCAAGAAAACGGTCTAGAAAACTTGATTTAGAAAACTGGTATTCGTAATGTATCGCAATATTAGAGATTCAAAGGCTCACATAGTGCCTGTGGGAGCAACAAGATAAGGACAGCGACGGAGCGTTTGATTTGGATTTCCATGTTCGCATCACTTAAGGAGAGAGGTTTAATTGTAATAGCATTCGTTGAATATATATAAAAGAGAGAGTTCCCTTCCATTGTAGAGAGCTAAGGAAAAGACAGGTGCAGGTGGTGGCGTCGACGACACGAACAGAACATAAGAAGATTCTGACATGTCCTATTTGCTTGGACCTAATGATGACTGGTTACGCTTGATTTTATTTTAGCTGCCTCGTTAGGACCGCAATAAAATATCAGACGATGATAGCTAGGAATCAACGACACTGGTCTCACATCGGTCATGTGTTGTGGACAACGAACGAAGTCCAAAATCCTAATCCATCGAGAAGGCCAAGCATGACAAGTGGCGACTCCTCCGCTTTCATGATGTTATAAAAAGCTATGAGTTTGTGAAATTTTTATTAATTAAAGTGTATAAGGCTTCCTTAAATAGTAAAAAAGTTAATTTACATATCCTCTATTTTAATATCGTAATTATAAATTTTACTTTTAGAAAATATTTATTTTATATTTATTTGTCAAAAATTATCCTTGATCATTAGATTGAGTAGTATAAAAATAATTGTTTATATATAGTTTACACATAAGATTAAAAATAAGTACATAATTTAATTTAGTGTTAATTAGAAAGTTTGATAAAATTATCATAGATTATATTAATTGAAAGATTTTACTATTTATTTAGTAATTCAATTTATGTCTTTCAAATAAGAAAGTATGTTATTAAAATTTTATTAAAACACTCCTAATTTTAGCTTAAGTTAATAAAGTAATAAGGGATCAAAATAATTAATTAATCATTAATTAATTATCATGTTATTATTCTAATTACTCCAACAACCCCTTAAAATCAACTTAGGGAAAATTCAAAAACCTTGATGAAGAATGCAATGATAGATACAAAATGGGTCCTAGCTACAAGGCTTGATGAGGTACCCATGTACAAACAATTGAATATCTCATAACCTATGAAAAGGATAACATCACGTGGAAAAAACTCCTCTCTAAAAGAGAGAAAATGAAATAACTAGACTAGTGAAAGAAGGATAGAAGGAGGATTCAATGTGACACTTCAAGGACCACTTCTTAACTCATATACCATACCATTAATTTATCATCTCTTGCTTGAATTCATTAACAATTTTTGAGAGAGATGATTATAATAAACATGCTAAAATAGGATGTCATCCCTCTAAACATAGATTTTCTAAGGTCTAATAGAATTAGAAATCGATATGGATGAAAGAAAATAAATTGGTTTTCATCATAGGATAGATAAGACAAGTTATGGCTCATAATTGTTAAGATTTCTAACAAGATCATAACATCAAAAACTTGGTACTTTCACAAAAACACTTGAACACAATGAGCCTAATTTACATTATCAAAGAGATTTGTTGGAGCACCCAAGAGCAATTGCACACCAAAATAAACCTTCACAAGAGAGAAGCAACCAAAGAAACTATTTCACCGGGAGTGAAAAGAATGTATTGAGAGATGTTGAAAAACATATGTACATATAAGGTGCCTTAAAAAGGCATGAAAAAAGGTGACGGGTGCGAAACTTCCTAGTACGGGAAAAACCACCTTGAATAACAAATGCACTATTAACCTAAGTAAACTTAAGAAGGA